>CALNHX010003347.1:0-61318 GCA_940337035.1 Agriotes lineatus | reverse complement strand
ATGTTGAACATTTCTGTGCATAATAAAAAAGTGTTAGATAACAGGCAACATAAATATATTTTCATAAATACGTTAGTGACACTATATAATAATTAGTTTTATTTTCAAACGTCATAGAAGTGACAACTTATGTGACATGACAGACAAGGTAAATGCATTACTTTTATGCCTAGGCATAAAAGTGGTTACGTTTACGACGACGGAGTAAAAGTAGGCTACTTCAAAACTTGATTTGCTTTCGAATTTTTGACATTTTCCTTCTTGACTGTCGGCGACTGACGTAGACGTCAATTGTCGATAATCGTAAATTTTAAAATATATATTTATTTATATTAGTTCGGGCGTTTGAAAATTAAATAGAATATGCTATTCGGAGTAAAACTGACTTTGTGTGCCTCGTCTGGACTTGTCTAACTCGCTTACGCTCGTCAGTCAAACGCGTCCGGTCTCTTCACACGAAGAATCACTTTTACTTCTAATAATATAATATACTATTTTCTATATTACGATAGCGTAGTAGCAGCATTTAAGTTTACTTTGTCGTTTCACCGTTCATCGGAAGAGTAGAGTAGAGCAGAGGGGGGAAAGAGGAAGGACGGAGAAGTTCGACATGTGGGCGGTTTCTTGGGAATTTCGATTCAAAGATGATGTGTGTAGTTGTAACCTGTTTAGGTTAGTTACTGTCTTTGATTGTGTGTCTGTTGTAAGCATTCTTCCTTACATGAAAGCACAATCTGATGTGTAATTTTTTCTAAGTAAGCAGGGGAAGGTGCCAAGTTAACCCCTCAAAAGGCCTATTTGCGGGGGTTCTAGAGAGTCGAGACCATCGCCATTGTGTCCCGCGCCTCCGAGAATCTTCGAGGGTCTGCTCACTTGGCTGGCCCCGATATATAAGACCATGTACTATCCAGTTAACGAACATAACTTCCCTATGTGCAAAAATATAATTATTAATAAAGTCTCTATTGGCTATTAAGGTTTAATAAATATTAGTTTACTATAATTGCCGTGATAGATTATAAAATAAATTTGAACATGGTTAACGGTTGGTAACAAATTTTAAGTAGGTAATATTTTTTGTGGCAATTTATTCTCATTATACAATTTTAATATGCAACCCAACACACACACGAGAGTGTTTTCTTTCCTCTACTGTTTTAGTTCGAAAAATGTTATTATAGTTAACGATAGAACTCGCCCTGGTGCTAAGAACTGTCATCAGAATTAGCTGGAGTGCTGCTAGAACTGTGAAGATATTTTTTTCTGAAAATCGTGTTTTTTTGTTACAGTTATAATAAATAGCACCTGGGCGTGTTATATCGAGCAGTGTTGTCACATTTTTCAATAAGTATGGCGGAAAAAGAGTTATAGAGGTATTTGTCCAAGGTAAAAGTGAAGTTAGCAGCCGAAATTTTCGTTTCAAATTTTTTTCTCTTAATACAAGGAACTACTTTTAATAGTAACGGGACCTCTGGAAAAAAATAACATTTTTTGAACTTGTGCAGTTAACTTCTCAGAGGTCTTGAGAATGGTATAACACTAACACGAGTAACAGAAAATTTGTATTTTATTTGATTAAAATAATATAACAAAATTTGTAAATAAATCTGTAAATTTACACAGAATTTCCCTTGCAACAGCGTACCAAATAAGGGTAAAAACATCTTAATGTTTCTAATAATACTCAATTTGCAAATAAAAAAAGTGCAGCCAATGGTATTTGAACTCAGTGCGACTTGAGCGTCTGTGGGAGCAGTTCGGGTGAACCTAATCGGCAGTCCTATTCGGCCACGGTGAGCCTCTGATTAATGCTTGCCGTTGCTTTATATAGGACGTCGTGATCGTTACACATTTTTGTTCTTTTTACATTTATCCTGTATCTGTTTGGTCTTATTTTCGTGAAGAGTAAAACCCTGACCTATATACAAAATATTACTTTACCTATTCTTCAGATAAATCAAAAATAGACTTATTTTAATGTGCTTACCCTGTATTATATTTGACCGAAAGTACATTCGGTTTCGCGCCAAGTAGACATATAATCTGCATTCAAAGTATTGTTTTTTTCCAACAAATAGCTTTTAAGCTATACCATACAAGCGGACATACGGACAAACGTACAGAGGGAGAGACAGACTGATAGGCGAAAAAAACCGTTTTTCGCGATCTAGAGGCCTTGAAGTGTGAAGATATGAAGAAATATCGGTAGGTGATTTCTACTTTATGACTACAACAAATCTGTAAAAGGCTTTATATGGAATTTTCCTTGTAAGGGACTTTTGAAATTACAGATTTTGAAAATACCAAATCAAAATAAGAAGTTCATCTTTTTAAGGTATTCATCCTGTATCTGTTGGGTTCAAAATATGTCTATTTTCGTCGAGAGTAAAAACTTGAGCTACTTGCAAAATATTACTTTTATTAAGCTAATAGTCCTCAAGTTAATGCAAAAATACTCACAATTTAATTTGTTTAAGGTGCTCACACTGTATATATTTGACAGAAAGTATATTCGGTTTCGAGCTAGGTGGACATGAGATCCGCATGCAAAATATCGTCTTCCTCCAACAAATGGTTTTTGAGTTATGCAGCCAACAAACGGACAAACGAACATACGAATAGATGGACAGATAGGTAGACGGAATTGAGAAAACATGGTTTTCGTCATCTAAGGGCCATAAAACGTGAAGATCTGAAGAAATAGTGCAAGATGATTTGTTTACGATTACAATAATTCCTTCATCTTTTTAGAAGAGGAAAGACAAAAACACGTATTTGTGTGGCACTGCCTATTCCTTCATCTTTTTAGAAGAGGAAAGACAAAAACACGTATTTGTGTGGCACTGCCTATTCCTTAGTTTGAAAGAAATTTTTTTAGATCTCTGTACTCCAAACTTAGGAAACTTTGTTAAAGCTTTTCTGAAAATAGACCTTTTCTTTCCAAAACATAGATTGGTTCTGAATTTACTGTTAACGTCGCGGCTTTGTTCTCGCCAAAATTACTACTATACTGTCAGAACTGGGTAAATTACTCTCAGAAAGTAATTAATTACCAATTACCGCCCAACGAAGAAATTCAATTATCAGAGATTTCAAATTACTCAGAAAAAATAGTAATTTAATCATCAGTTACTTGGTAATTGTAATTGCACAACATAAATTACTTTTTGAATTACTTTCAATAGAAATTGTAGTGCTACATTTGTATTTAGTAGTAGTTAGATCTGTGCTAGTACTCGTACATTGTTTTAAATAAGCAAATTGAAAGTAATAAATAATCATGAAACAATATCGGCTGATGAAACTGCTTGTTGTCAAATGTTGTGAAAAAAATTAAATTATATTTTGACAGTACTGTACTGTGTAATCTGTACTTACCCAATATCCACTGAAAATAGCAGACACATTTTTTTCTTCTTGCACAATAACCAATATTTCTGCGATCAGTTGTCTTCGTGCAACTGCTCTCCCTTAATATAATTGAGAACAAAGATGAGACATCAACACCTATAAGCTAAGGACTGAAATGAAATTAGCCCCCCCCCCTAGATAAGCTCTTCGCTGAAATTTTTGGGGAGATATTGACTATGGGGCATCACTTATACATAAGAGGAAAATGTCGTCTGTCAAAATGATCAAAATTGCTAGAGCCATCTTAAAAACATGTATTTTTTCTATAGCACATGTTAAAGTGTGCTATTATCAACTTAAAACAAAAGGCCAAGTTTTACTTTAACAGCAAGGGTAGATAAAGTAGTACTTTAACATCAAGGATAGATAAAGTAATTTAATTTTCTAACTTTTGTTTAAATTAAATATGACAGCTTCGTATTATCGTAGCAACCCAATCTAGCTACTGACATTTTTAAATGTGATTGACTGTCATTATTTTCTTTTGAAATTGTTAAACTTCTTGCTATAGAAAAAAATATTGTATTATACACGACGATAAAGTTATTTCTATCCACTCTTGAATCATTAACGTCTCGACTTCGTCTCGACGTTAAACGATTCACTCGTGGATAAAATTTAACTTTATCGTCTTGTATAATAAATTACTATTATTTTTCCAACATCGTTGGGGTATTTGAGCCTCATGAAAATTAAAGCTGGAACTTAGTAAATCCAAACTCTGGTACCATCACTATAAAGCTTCATATAATATTTCTATAAATTTTAATGACAATCTATCCCCTACTTTCGGCTCTGTGAGACATGTATACATACATAAGTACATAAATTTCATGAATTTTCGCCCAGTCGTTTGGAAAGCCCGCCCACGCTTCGCTCCGGCAATTATTTACAAGCTACAGTGTTACATCCTGCACAGCCTTTACTTCTCAACGTTGGTATATAATATACTATTTTTAAACACAACAGTCTTTCAAACAATTAATAACTGTTTATGCCAGCCGCTGTCTTGGTATTGTTTCAAAATTAAAATTGACTGCTTGATTTTAAAAATCTTAATGTTTACTTTCCAAATATAGATATAATTTTTTTCATATACACCTTGTGCCTTTTTAAAGGACCATATTGGTACTAAGGTGTATTAGGTAAATTGCTTTGCTTTGGAGTAAAGAAGCTTTGGTAAATTATTTTAAAACCAAATTATGACTCACTCTGTATATCGAAGAAATATTTTATTCTGTAACAAGCATAATCTAGCAGGCTTCAGTAATTAAAACAAGTAGTGTCAATTTGATATGGTTACCCTTATGGTTTGAAGGTTGTGTTTGTCAACCTGTTTTTGCATTTTGTGGCAAAGATGGATCACGAACAAAATGTGCACATTGAATCCTGCTTCAAACTTGAAAAAAGTTAAAAAAAAATGCATTAAATGTTGGTATTAGTTTACAAAGCTTACACAGTAACCCTCAAGACTGTGTGAATTGATTTCAAAAAGGTTTTGACTCGATTGACGACGATGAGCGATTTGAACGTACAGATAAGAACGATAAAAAAAATCTGTAATAAATCTGTAATATGTAATAAATTAAATACATTTTCAAATAAAATAAATGTATCCCCCTGGGGTTTGAACCCGCCACATCTGAAGCTCTGCAGATCGCTCGATCCTCAGCGCATCTAACTGTAGGGAAATTCCAACTGCGCTACAGAGTCTCTTCCAGATACCTCCACCGCGCGCCTCTGTTGAACGTCGCGGTGTTATGGTTGAAACATTTTTACTCTTTTGTGACATTATCCTTTATCGGTTGTCTTATTTTCGGCAAATGTAAAACCTGACCTTTGTGAAAGTTATTACTTCCTTTTATTTCAAAATTAACACAAAATAAACATTTTATTTTTTTAAGGTGCTCACCCTGTATATATTTGTATGAAATTGTACCGGTTTCATGCGAGATAGATCTATAATACGTATGCAAAATATCGTCTTCCTCCGACAAATAGTTTTTGAGCTATGCTGCCAACAGACAGACAGACAGACGGACAGACAGACAGACAGACTAACGGAATTAAGAAAAGCTCTTTTTCATCATCTAGGGACCTTTAACCGTGAAGATCTGGAGAAATCTTGTAAGGTGATCTTTTCGCGATTACAATACTTCCTTCGTCTTTCAGACGAATAAGTGAAATGGTTCAGTCAAACAAGAGATTGACCATTCGAGAAATATATGATGACATCTCGTTCGATCCAGTGCAGCAAATTTGGAACTGAATATTTAAACCTGAAGTGAGTGAGCTGATAATTAGTTCTGGGCATTTAGTCGCCCGGTCAAAAGCAAAACCATCTGTTCATTCCATTCTAATTACATGACCATGTGTTTTCAAATTCTTTTTTTCTGAAGAGTGCTGTATCAGGGTTGCATCTTTGGTATATGGTTAAGATCCTGAGGCCAAGATTTAGAGTGGAAATCGCCCAATATAACTGTTTCTTTATTAGTAAGGAATTGTGTCTGAGGAGTTGTTGCCTAGAGGTATTACTATAAACGCTTAATACTATAAATAAGGGACTACTAGAACTACACTAGAAATGGTAAACCGTAAAAGGCGGGATAAGTGGGTAAATGGTTTTGTGTCACACCGCTCCAACGCTCCTCGTCTCATATTCCTTGTAATTCGACAGCTTTTGTGGAAAAAAATTACTGTGTGTACATAATTGCCATATTCGCCTAATTTAATACCCTGCCATTTGTGCTTCTTTCACAAAATCGAAGTGATCACAAAACGAAACCAATTTGACTCGATTTACTCGATTAGTAGTAGTCAAGATTGATGATTTCCAGAACTACTTATTTTGAAAAGTGGCAGCAACGTTGGAATAAGTGTATACCAAATCAAGGAGAATACTTTAAAGAGGATCAAGTAACCTTTATTAATTGGCCCCTTTCCATATTATTTGATTGCATCTTGTATATACAGGACCCGGAAACGAGGAGGGGTGAAATATTGTTAAGTTAATGTTAAGGCTCCACGTTGTGGTGCTTAAATTCATGTTAAGGTTATAATTGAATTTAATTGCCCCATTTTTTTATCTTTTTATAATCAAAATTATTTTCTGCTAGCCCCAGTAGATACATTTAACTAAAAATCAGATCGGATTCTTTTTATGTAGATTGCCTATATTCTGAAATTTGATGTTCCTATTTTAATTATGACAACTCAAAAAACTTCTGTCAAATGATACTTCAAACTAGTTTTGAAAATTCAATTACAAATACGTCATCGATACTTTTGTCATACGACAATCTCAAATAGGAAGTACTTCCTTAATTAAAATTAATTTACTTTAATCTATATTTTCGTTCACTTCTTATTTTTAATACTTGGATTCTGTTACCTTTTATTGAACTTAACATTCTCCTCTGCTAAAATCAATTCGTCCAACTCTGCAACTGACCACGCCACACAACTGCTCCACTCAAAGCCACGGTGAAGGCTTCAACCAACAACCAACTGCCAAAATGTGAAGAATTAGGATCCAAATCAACACAGGAACCTCAGTCGTAGTTGCGTTACTTTAATGTTCACTCATATGAAGTCTGCTACAACCCAGCAGTAAGAATCTTGACCAGAGACAAGCCACCAGATATCACCTGACAAGCCCCATAAATATGCTCACTCTGCTAATGATGTCGATGTAATCTTCATCCCTTGTAAATCTTTCCTTGTTATCCAATTTAATCGATGCAAATGCAATCTTACAATAAACTCAATTTCTTTTTGTTGCTTTTGTAGATTATAACAGTATTAGTTTGGTATTCTCACCACATTCTTTATCTACATCCATATGGTCTGCACATCTATCCTTTTAACATTTTACGTTTTATTTTTTTACACCACGCCAATGTTATTTCAAATTTTAACTTTTTTATACACCAAACATGTTTTTAAAAACTTTTAAAAGAGTTTATTTCTTAATTTCAAATTACAAAATTCTATTACATGATTTTCGTTTCAAAATTTTTCTATTATCAATAGAAACCATCTCCTTAGTGATTTAGCTTATTTTTTTAGTCCAACACACTATTAAAGCTTTATTATTTGATTAATATCTACTATGTTCAATAGTATATTTCGAAAAAGTATTTGTCATTAATTTCCAATTTCATTTCAGATATTAAATTAAGTTAGAATCCTACTGTGTCTCAGTTAGCTTCATTTAATTAAATTATAAATTCTTTTTCTTTCTTTTCTAAATGCATCTTAATAATTTTGATATCCATTTCACATCTAAATTCATCTTTATGATTTTTAATTACTGTATTCTTTTAATCTTATTAATCTGATTTTTAGACCCCTGTACCAATACCATAACAATATATTATTAAAACTATGAGATTTACACCAAAGTCGTTTATATAAAACTTTACAGCTGCAGTTCGGTATTTATTTCACTTGCAAAAAAATTTTCAAACAAAAGTTATAGAAAATTATGTCTTCTATTATATTTGTAATAACTATTTGTTTCCTAGAATGCACTGGTAAGAAGATAATGCGAAAAACGGTTTTATGACCATTTTTTTAAATGGCGGAGCGATAGGCGGTTGGAAAAGTTGGAAAACTTGGAACCCCGATCTCGTACACATGTAAAAACGGAAACTACCCGACCTTTTGCAGGACAACACTACTTTGCTACTGGACTAAAACGGAAAGCCTGTATTGAGCGATTGAATACATTTTGATATAACGCCAAAGGACGAACAAATAAAGCTTTGCAATTATGTACATATGAAGAGGTTTCGCGATAACGTCTTGAAGTGGGGCTGGAGTTGGAGGGAGATGCACGTTTTCAGACTTATTGCTTGTGTTTTAGCTCTTTTGTCGTGCGTCTCGCTGAAGATAAACAGTTCAAGTGACAAGCCGTTGGAATATTACTTTCTCAATACCTGTGCCTTAAATATATTTTTCGGTTTATTTAAGGTATTTGGTAGGTAAATGAGAAATCCTATCAATATGCAACAGCAATAGGAGAAATTAACAATAACCTCACAACACTTCAATGTAATTCGAATAGGGAGCTGTTAATAGTTAAAACAGTTCCGTAACCACTAGCTTTCAACGGGCCGGCTAAACTGCTTCGGAGGATGGAATGAGTTGACACTTAAATGATCAAATTTAAATATGGTCACCATCAAATTGAATTGTTCTACAACTCGCGAATCTAAGTTGGTACATCGTAACTTACAATAAAGGATTTATATAAAAAATACACTTGTTAGACTAATTCCGTCATTAAGAACACCTTACAAGGCACATTCAGAACCCTGTAACAGTAAAACTCAATTAGCTTTCAGGCACGAAATCCAATCAGGTCACTTACTTCAGTTGTGGATCGTCTCAATGTTCTAATATCCACAGGAGGTTCTACCTTATCGAAACCGTCTAGAAGAGGATTAAAAAGCGTAAAATCAAGTGCCAACACATGCTTTACGGCTTGAATCACCAGAAACTACTATTCCCATCTACAACCACTAACACAGTGTTCTTCCTAAACTTCACCACTAATTGACGATATTTGGGGAAGACCAAAGAAGAACAGCAACTATCAATCTTAAAGATTCCCTTTTAAAGGCATATACTAATCTATAAAGACTGCAAAGTGGTTCGTTTTTAGCTCTTCTCGGTTGACTTGGCAACCAAAGCCAAGTCGGATGAAAATGATTGAACGACCGTGTCAACGCTTATGGTAACAGCTTAGATAAGCAGGACATGAAATACGCCATAACTCAACAGAAATTATTAGATAACATGTGCAGATTCGCTCAAATAAGCCACAAAATGGACTATCCGAAATAAAGCGTCAAATAAATTCACACAAGTGGTACAATAGACACCGCCTAATGTTCTCGAGTGCTTGCTGTCAACCTTCAACATGTCAAAAAAAGTTGACTCTGAGAGCAAATATTTCATTTACAAACAGGCGGGTATGTAAGTTACCAGAGCTAATTAAACGAAACAACAGTTTCTGAAGCTCTTAACAAAATTAGGAGACCTTACATTACCCGTGAAGAGATAATACGAGAAGTCTCCAAAACCAAACGTACACCTGTAACGAACCTCAACCTGTGTCATTAAAATCACCTATATTCTTTAAATTTGCGTGGCCAATAAGTAGCTTTAGCTAAGAAAATCAGAGCATTGGAGCTAACGTTAGTACATAAGATAAAACTAAAAGTTAACGTCAAAATGACCGTATTTGCACAAATTGTACGGTAGTTGTACTTTGACGTTCTCTATATTTATTCTACTTGCATATACAGGCACTTAAACATCTTATTATAGTCTACTTAGATGTAGAATGTTTTAGCGTTTTATAACCATCATGAAGATTGCTTTTCTTATAGGTGCAATATTCAACGTGATTTACATTTCTTGAGTGAAAACCCTCGTAAATCTCACGGAGTTATAAATTATGTCATGGCATTTTTGGTAACCTTTCAGGATTGTGTCACTATGAAAAGTATTTCTTTTCGTAATTTAATTTAATAGAATAGTATAACTTGAAAATTTTGAATTTTGCCCAAATGTTGATAGCACAATGCATACAAAGTATGCCAAATTGTTGGCAAACATTGCTAAACGTTCCGAGGAGACTCAAAACAGTATTGAATTCCTTATTTTGTTCCTCCTCTTAATTTTGTTAAAAATAGTTTTTCTATAATTTTATTCTTTTTTAATTTTATTAATATGGTTTTGTTAATGCTCCAGTTAATATCTGCGGACAGTACAATTAAACATGCTTTATAGGAGTATACTATAAAACAAAAACATTTAAATATTTTTATGATGCAATGTAGCAAATTCAATTTTTATGGGTGGTCCAGTTAATTTGTGGGGCAGTATATAACATAACAGCTTAGGATTACAATTTGAACCCCTAAAATGTAAAATAATATAAAATAATTTTCATGAAATCGTTGTTTAAAGTACGTTTTACCTGTACGCACTTGTATCGTAAATAGCTATTTCGATACTCATTTTAGTATGGAAACTAGATCATTACGAAAACAATCATTTAATTACTTTCCTGGCAAGTCAAGAATAGGTATCTATAAAACAAATACATAATACAGGGCTTTATTACCGAATCTATATATATAAAGAAGACGAGTCAGATTATATACTAGTACGCGAAACTTTATGTTCGACTACTAAAATTGTAAAAATCTAATTTATAAATTTGACGCATATTCCGTGATAGCCTGACATTAGAATGATAGATATTGACAAGTATTTATTTTGACAATGACAGCTGATGTAACGGTACTTTATAATACAAGTAAAATAATGTACCTAACGTAATTATTTGCCGCAAACTATATAACAAACGGTACACTATAATGCAGTTGTACATAATAGCTATTTATATAACAAGTGCATAATAGGCAAAATAGCTCGTCAACATGATTCTTACCAAAACGATTAATATTTTAAATTATTTATGGTTACTGATTTATTACTGAAATTTAAATGGTTTCAGAAAATATAGTATACATACGATACGACGCCGGTTTTTCTGACTTGTTATGTAGTATATCACATCCGAATAGAGGAATTCGTGACGCGATATATTTGTCACCCTAGGCTTTAAAGTGAGCATTATTAAAATTCCTTTCAATGTCATCCTTGGAGGTTCAATTCAACTATCAATAATATAAAAAAATCCCTAAAAGAAAAGCTGTGCCACAATCTAATTAATATTAAAAATTATCCTAAATCGTGGGCTTCAATGCGCAATTATTAAAATTCTTTCGAATGCCGTCGCCGGGGATTTACTTCGACCGTCAGTAATTTTTAAAAAATCCGAAAAAGAATATCTGTGGTAAATATTAGGGGTTTGAATTAAAGCCCTAATTACAGTTTGATGAGAAATCTTAATAAATTTTAATGCCGAAGCGAGTGGTCTGATATGTGCAGATAAAACACATTCCCTAAGCTCAATTATGTTATATATCTTTAATTATATATGCCGTTACTTTTCCCTTTTCATTATTTAGGTTGGGTATAATAGCACTAGGTAATTCGGTGCTAAACTGTAATTAGTTTTAGTCAAATTGTTCTAAAGGGTTTATAGGAATTTGTGTTTTGCCGCTTGTTCTATTAATTTTGACTCTGTGGAATGCGAGCATTTAAAATGTTTTCACTTTTTCGCGATAAATCAAAAACTATGTCGGCTAGACGAAGCCTTTTTAAATGATTATTTGTTCCCTAATTCTATAACTTTGTTGCAATTTAACCAACCTTGTATATCTTACAGTTTCAGAGATCTGGATGGTTAGTCACGAAAGTAAATTAGCCTGTATAGTTTAATTTTCCATCATAACTGCACAGTCTGCAAAATTTAAGGCACGTGGAAATGTGAGTTGTTAAAATGGCATTATAAGGCCTAACAACTTCAATACAAACGTGTGGGGCAAGGTATAGAACAAATTAAACTTAACGACGAAATTGAGCAAATCGTTAAAAAAAGAAACAACCATATCGACAACGGTTGTGAACCAAAGATAAGGACTGTTAAGGTCTAAAATAACATTTAATGATACCGCGCCAGCTCATACGACAAGTCACGAAAAAGCTAGACGACTGGCGCGTACGATGTATTTCAAATTCAGACAAGTAACTCACATAAGACTGCTGCCCTGCCCGTAACAAAAAGTGCCGACTAGACTCAGTAAAGCAAGGGGTGGTTCAACACGAGATAACGTACGGACAACGGCCTAATGGATGGTAAATAGGTCTAAAATAGATTGAGAACCACCCAGTTCCACCAACAAGAACGAGAATGCAAAGATAAGACCACTGAGAAATCGGGAAGCAAATGCCTACCTCTCTACACTTGATAAAAACAGCTAAACGGAGTATGGTATCTGTGTGCAGCCTTGCGACTCGCCCGCACTGGTGACGGAAGTACCCTGACCTACCTTTGACTCGTACAACTTCGTTCAGACTCCACCTCACATCGATCTTACACTGCAGACAACTCAGCTTGAAAATCTGCATGCAACAAGTGCAAGGAAAAACACAAGGCAACATATGACAAACCGGTGTATTGGTCTAACGTACACAAATGAAATGTTGTTCGGTACAATACATGAAAAGTGCCGACTGGCATTACATACTAAACTTATAGCGCTAACGGGGAGCGTGAATAATTATTTAATGTCATGCACATATGTTATGAACGGTATTGAATGCGAATAGCTTTACAAAATGCGATGATGGCGCTGATGGGGTGCGTGATTAATCATTTATAGCCATGCATATATGTTATAAACGGTATTGAATGCGAATAGCTTTACACAATATGATGATGGCGCTAATGGAGCGCGTGAACAATCATTTATAGCCATGCACATATATCATGAACTGTATTTAATGCGAATAGCTATACACAACGTGATGATGGCGCTAATGGGGCGGGCGAATAATTATTTATAGCTATGTATATATATTACGAACGGTATTGAATGCGAATAGCTTTACACAACTTGATGATGGCGCCAATGGGGTATGTGAATCATCATTTATAGCCATGTAGCCCATTGGGGAAGACATCAGTGCCACTCAGCAGCCGGTGGGATACGTGCCCGTGCCCCAACAGCAGGATCCGACCCATAGCAGCCCCGCAACAAGGTCAGAGCAGCTACGAACCCTCCGGAAAATACATGCATGCATAAGAAAAGCAATACTCAAGGCAATCCAGGCCAGTTCCATCGCCGTACGAGTGATTCGAGTATGCCAAAAAGCCCAAACTCCATTATTTGAGGTTATCCGTTGGTGAGATTCAGACCGAAGCCAAAATAAACAATTGGGAGATAGAAGCGGGCCCCATAAACAAATGCTAGAAACCAATGAGGATTAATGCCGCGAAAACCAACTAATTTATATAGTTACCAATATAGAACTGTGCTCGATTTCGCTTGCTTTGTTTATTCAATTTGACGCGATCTTGCAAACGGCGCCGGCGTCCATCTTGGCTTATATTTGACCCAATTTCAGTTTTCTATTGTGTGCGGTTGAGCTTATGCGGAAACAGATCCGTATTTAATAATTTTAATAAAGTTTGCATTCAGCGGTGGACTCAACCGAGACGAGTCTTTGCTTTATCGATTTGAGCTAGCGCATTATTGGATTAATTGCAGATAAATAACATATTATCAAGGGCATATAACTATTTATTTTTATCTATCAATTTACAAGTAACTTTTCATCAATCATTGCAGTATATATATTATGAACGGTATTGAATGCGAATAACACCGATATAGCGGCTAATATCTAGAATACATACTGTCTTTATTGCAGTATCACCTGGCTGTCAACTTGGTGGGCAGGGTTCCGATTCGCAGCACAGGATGTCACGAGGCTACAGTTGAAATTGCTGATGACGTTTACTCCAGAATTTCTTCGCAGGACACTATGCGACCCAGGGGCAACGAGACTCGCATGGCAACAAGGGGTGACCTCGGGCACTTTCTCGTTCGATATGAATCCCACGTAGAAGTGGTAATATGCCCACACGGCACACGATATTACGAGAGCGTTGGTCGACAAAACGAAGCATTACCAGACCACCCAACTGCACGCCAAACGGCTTGGAAGCACTATCGAAAGGCCACCTCTGCGACCAAAGTCGCGGGGCCGATAGAAGCCACAATCTAGCAACCCGCTCGCAGTAACAGCCAGCAACTCACTAATTCAAAACCGAAAATCTCGCCACGCCGTCGAAAGGAGAATGGGAGGGGCGACGGCTGCAACGCAGACAGACAGCGACCGAGCGAAAACCATTCGTAAACCTCTTTCTTGTTCTCATAGGCTCGCGTTTCAAATTCTCCCTAGAAAACGCTGAAAGCCAACCTCGCAACAGTGGCAGAGCGATAAGAAGGACACGTGTTCAGCCAGACGGCCCAAAGCGGTTTCACAGCTGCGTGACGCGATAAAGTCAAAGCCTGCACAACATTCGAAACACAATTAAATTCAGGCGGAAAAATATGACAACTCTACATATATATACACGGAGTCGCTATTTAAAAAATCGACAAATAACTCATACATTCGTAAACTTTGAAAAGCTCCTGCAGGATAACCGTATATGCATAGTAATAGGAACATCAAAAGAGCTGTGGCCAAAGCAAAAAATTAAATTTGGCAAAACAGATGCAAACAGATTGATAATTATTTAGGCACTACTAGCTCAAGTGAAGCCTAGAAAATGATTAAGAGTTTAAGAAGTGATAGCAAAGAACATAGCGGACTACAACCAATATTTATGCAAGCGTGGAAGGAATTTTATGAAGAAATGCTACACGAAAAAAGCCTACAATTCCAACCAAATGGACTACATCATGAACTCGACAATTCTTTGACAAGAGAATGAGATAACGCTAGAAGAAACTCAATAAACTATAGACGGCATGAAAAATGGAAGGTTTCCTGGACCTGGTAGCATTCCTGTTGAGCTTCTACGTCATACATAACTAACGTTTATAAGAAAGGGGATAAAACCAAGTATAGCAAGTATAGACCACTTACCGCCAGTCTTATCAAGACCACTAATCTGAGATTAACTTTAATTCGTTGTTTGAGATAAACAAAAGCGCATCAAAACGTTAGTGCTTATGACAGTTTATTCATTAGTAAACAAATTTTGATGCGCTTTTGTTTATTTTAACAACGAATTAAAGTTAATGTCAGATTAGTAGTTTTTATAAGACCGGCTGTTAGAAATTCGATACAAAAAATTTATAGAAGAATAAAAAAAATTAAATGAGATAAAAGTGACAAAGGGGCTTGGACAGTGCTGTTGTATTGCCCCTACATGGTTCAAGATATACCTGAATGCAGCTCCCAAACAATGGACAAAAAAAATCGAAATATGGGAGTAGCTGCGGAAACTCATAAATTGTGTACATTACATTATGCAGCTGATCAGATGATTATGGAAAAAAATCAGATGGATATTATTACATGCTAAGAAAATGAAACACAGACGACATAAACTAGGATTAACAATAAATACATAAAAAACTGTACATGTAAAAAGCGTTACTAACATTAGAATTTAATTTGTGGAAATTTTTTGGCCATGTAAACGCTCCTTTGTTTGAACGCGGTCGTTGTGCGAACGCAGTTTAAGCGATTAGGCGGTAATCTGATCTACCGGCAGACTTAGCAGCAACTGTTTTAAACAATTTGTTTCGGATTCGTTAGTTTTTCTCCTGCAAAAGGTGGCGTCGGTAGAATTCCTGTGACTGTGCTCCAAATTTTAGTTCTTAGCTTCAGGTATCTTGAAATATTATTTGTGGAATATTTGTTTTGGTGCGGTTTATGGGCCTTGGGCACTAATATGGGGCAAATTTGTCTACATCCTTGAGACGGTTTATTTGTCGTAGAATGGCTAGCCGATCTGGGCAGTCTCTTGTAATACAGGGTGAGTGAGTTACTTCAATTTCGATTCTGGTAACGTAATGCAATTAGCTAAATTGTGTCACCTGAGAGTTGCAAAGCATTGGAAATTCTGCTTGCTTGATAATTCCCTCCAGGCGTCACCCAAGAGCTGTAAAAACTTCAGCGATTCTTCCTACTTCGGAATACCCCTTTGTTTGTGAGCCTAGTTCGGGTTTGGACTTCTTTATGCTGTGACGTTTGCCAACATTCTCCACAACCCGTTTGGGGGCTATTCAATTCGCCTCATGCAGAAGCCTGGTTATCTGTGTTAATGGTATTCGTACCGCACACAATATGAACGACACTGAAACTGTTCTTAGTATGTAATTGTACATTTTACTGGTTTAATTTTAAATTGCGTATTGAATTGTGCTAATCACTGTTATGTTAGCGTCATTTGAGGTGCACATTTCGAGTAAGTAACGCCTAATAAAAAAAATACAATTTTTGTACTAGTTACTATGTGCAGGGTTGTTTAATAAATCCGATGCACTGTTTATATCATTCATTATCTGAGTTCGTTACTGATACTGTGTGTATTTTAGATATTGTGATCTCGATCTATCTGAGTATATTTGTTGTAATTGCAAAACTTTTTGGCGCTTAGTATATTTTTAGTAATCACATCATTTAAAGAACTGCAATCCGCTTCCACTGATTCTAGGTGGCGGGCTCTCAAATATACTCTGGCAGCGTTGCGATATTTAAAAATATTTAGGGAAACTATAATTAATAAGAAGGGGAGTTAACAGTTGGTGGAATAGGCGAGGATTAGAGTTAGGAACGGAAACTATTAAAAACAGAATAATTAGGATTAAACATAGCTGATGTCGAAGGGAGTGACAGTGCACTAAGACATAAAATAAAACAGGGTAAAACTACAACAGAACAACTTTAGCGTGTTATGAAATAGAATATCGTCTAAAAAGACAAAAACAATGATTTACAAGAAAATCGTAGATGATATAAGCACTTATGTAGCTGAGCTTTGGGAGATTAAAAAAAATTGAAATTGATGTAAATGGATTACTGGCGACGATGCTGCTGATTGACTAGATTGGACAGAGTGCGGAATACTAAAATTTGAGATTAGAGAAAGAATGGCGATTGATATTAATATAATAGAGAATGTCGAAGAAAGTATAGATGTTTAACCCATCGTATAGGTGGAAGGGAGATCGACCAAGAAGAGCTTGGAAAAACGAGATTGAAGATGCAATGGCCAGCAGAAACTTACGGGATAGTGATTGGAGGGACTGAAAACTATGGAGACTGGGATGAGAGAGACGGCTACGGCCGCACACAAACTCGCTTGATATATAGATATATTTTTCCTTCAAACACAAGTCTAGGATGACAAAATAAAGCTCAAGTTGGTTGTCTTGAATTTCCCTTCTGAGGCTGTGGGCAAACTTCTCTACTTCTTGCTGAATTTCCTATTAAGGGTTCCATACGCTAAACTGCAAGAACGGTTGACAGCTTGTTACATGGAAAGCACTTATGAAAACCTTCATTGTTATGAAACAGTGTGAAATGTAATGATAATCCCACTGAAATGTGGTTGGAAGTCCAAAAATCCTGTACGGGTCTGGAGTATCCCCTACAGTTTATCTAAAACATTTACTTTCAATAGTTGCCGACCAACCTTCAGATTAATGATTGCATTTACTACGCTTTTCCAACGGACCATTTAATCAAGAAATTTAACGAGATCCAGCGCCTACAGTCTCCAACCATTAATCATCCCTTTGTTACCCATAATCTGGTAGCTTAGCATCATTACAACGAAGCTACAAAATTTAGCTCATTCAAATGACAAACTATCATTTTTGACCTTTCACAAAATGTCGAGACAAAAAGAGGGTTCGAGGAAACGATATGTTGGGAGGTAGATAATTAGTCCGAAAGTTGTTATTACCTTGGAACCACAAATTCTTAAGTCAAACACATTTAACCCCTTCATAATTCGAGACAAGGAAAAATGAAGTATTTGTACAATAAATAATAACAAAGGAGCCGTAAATCACAGATGGTAATTTTAACGAGATATGTAACGAATCATTTAATGAGCAAAATTACATGCACACTACAATGTTAACACTGACCTCTAGAAGATGTCATGATGTATACAAACTATCTAAATGCAATTCTATCTAGCCACAGCTGAAATATTTAATTATTAAAAATTATGGAGCAGGTTAATGATTTGCATTAAACTAGTGAACAGGACGCTATTGGAAAAGCTGAACTTAAAGTAAATGCTCGGCACTCTTCGTAAGTAGGTGCACTTTTTCGCTACACAATATAATGCATGCAATACAAGTACGTCTACCTGAGTTAATGGCAGGACATTCCTTGTTGATAGATACTCTCGTTGTTGGCGCTGTTATTCACATATAAAGAAGGGAGAAAGGGTGAAAGATGAAGTTGGCCCTTGGAGTTGGTGTCAAAACGAATGCAGCTGTGCTGAACAGCCAAAATCGAGACCAATTTGTCTCGGGAAGCCGCTGCGGAACAAAGGAATAGTTGCCTAATCCACAGAATGGGAAATCGTGAAAACACAACCAATACCACGATATTTACTTCTCGTTATTCGCAATTGTTTAGATAGGGAGCCTTAAAATTAATCCGGCTATTAGCCGGTATTGAAGATGTACTTCACAATAAATTGGGCCCCAATATTGCACAACCAACAAACTTTCGCGCATCTCGCGCTACAACTGTCTTACTCGGATACCTCGAGTTGAATGTTAAAATTACGCAATTAAAGATACATTCTCCCGCTTGTGAGGAGTGGAAATGAGACCGTACGGTTCCTTTGCTGCATCAGAAACCTGCGAAGCTGGGCATCAAACTTCTGCGAGAAGTCGGAATCATGTTTTTAAACCTTGTATAAATAAGTAAACGGGATCGGCCTGGCCAGAGAGATCGACGAATGAATGTTTACAAAAGCGATTCAGTTACAACTCGCTCTATTACTCTCATACTCAACAAACCTTTATTTGAAAGTGCAGTGGGCATTATGTTTATTGCATGTATCTCTATTTCACTTCCTCAAGAATATATCAACGTTTACAAAGATAATGTAATAAACATATTTATAGATATGAGATCAAAATTGATAAGTAAAGCCACTAAAATGAAAATCTATAAGGCAATAATCCAACCCATTATAACATTAACACATAGATGTGAAACATGGCGTACAAGAGAATCAACTGAGAAACAACCTCTAATATGTAAAAGAAAAATTTTACAAAAATATATGGACCCACTAAAAACGATGACGGTACCTACAAGACAAACATGAACAATGAATTGAATGGGCTCATTGGAGAAAAGAAAGTGGTATGATTCATCAAAGCACAAAGAATAGGCTGGATGGAATATTTAGAAAAAATTGACAGCTGTAGAAGAATCAAGATTCTGAAGAAATGGCAACCTATAGGCTGAAGAGGAGGCGAGATTGTATCCTTAACAGTCTGAAAAAGAGTAAGAAACTGGAATACGCTAATAGCAAACAGATCCGAATGGAGGAAGATCTTAGAACAAGCTAAGGCCCATCGTGGGCTGTAATCGCTAAAGAAAGAAGAAGAAGAATAAACATATTTTATAGAACATTGCAAATTTCCATCAGTTGTGAATAATAGTTTGAAATTTAAAATTTTGAGTTGTTTTCAAGAAAGCCTAAATCATGGCATGCTTAATAGAAATTAGCAAAACACATGAAACATCCACATAGTTTAATAACATACACCAAATCGTGAACCAGTTACTAGATCTACTGAAATCAGGATTTATGGGAAATGAAGGCTTACAGCATACAGGTAAAGTCAAACCTTTGGATATAAGTAATCATTCAATAGTGGCTTAATCTACACGTTAAGAATTTTAATGATACACTTATTTCATCTCCATAATTAGCATTATCTGCCCACACTTTAGTATTACTTTGCAAAATTCTCAAATCGTAGTACGAAGAATGTGTAGTATTATCGTTCATAGATAGTTTTGGAATATTTTGCCCTAACAACTGCAGTAGTTTTGTTATTTTATTAATAACCAAACTGCCACATTAAGGCTTTAATAATTGAAAAGTTGTACACGCTGGTAGCGGCGGTGATGCGAAAAAGTTAGCTTAAGGAAAATAAATAACAAGCACTTACAACTATACTCTATATTGTATTTATTGCATCATAATCAGTACTTTACATTAATAAGTGTACTTGATGTGAGCAGCAGTAACTAATAATTTGAAGAATAAAAGTTAGCATGAGATAAGGCAGGTTTCAGAAGGGTTACGTTCAGAGTTTCAGATATGATAAATGTTTCGCAGGATCAATGTAATTTAATTTGTGACTGACAGATTTGACCTTAGTAACGTTAGACATAATGTGAATAAAATGACACAGAATGATTTGTTAAGTACACAAATTATATGAGCGTCATGCATTAAAAGTTTAGAAGCCATCAAACGTCAAGTTAACTGAAAGGTAAACGAAAAACAGTTGTAGCGAAGCAATAATTGCAATAGACCAATGGAAAAATATAAAGCAACCGATCAAAAGACAATTAGTGAGATGCTAAAAAAACTCAAGTGAATCAGTGCATTATAAACCAAATTGGTTTAAAAGCAGAGCAAAGTGTAGTGATATTTATTTAAAAAAACAATTTAGTAGTTAGGCAAAGACATGACATCAATACTGTAGTCCATAAGTTCAAACATGTGATCAAACCTAATTTCTTTTAAACATATGAAAATATAGTTGCTAAGTTAGGAGACAGTTAATTGTCATTAAGAAATCAAACAAGCTTACATTTTACATGTTGGGTGAAAATAGAGCTCCTCATTTCACTGTATTAAATTATAAATAAAAAGCCATTTGTGAAGCCAGTTTTCTTGAAAGTTATTCACTAAGTTGCCGCACATCTGTGTAGGTAATTTTCTCAAGTGTAGGAGCCCCCAAGATAATGCAATTAGGCTAGAAAGTTCCACCTGGTGCGGCGTCGAGTGCGAGCCAACTTCGGGGACAATTTTGATACAGTTCTAGACATCGGGAGGCTGGTCTTGTAGCACCTTGAAGCACCTCTTCAAAAAAGGTAGGATTCTATAAAAACCAGACGCAGCAGCTACATAGGAGTTGAGGGTCTTCAAGAATAGCCCTTTGCCGTGAAATTCAACGTATTTCCAGAGTCCCAGGTCCATCCAGCTTCGAATAATTTACATAGCGTCCCTAGAAAGTGCGAGTTGAAGCGGAGTTTGCAATTTTTGGCCGGAAATAGGACAAAAGCAAATCGCGTGTGGGTTTACGTCACACTAGAAACAACACGAGGTTATCCGTTGCTACGTCACAGAATTTATCGTATTTACCTGATACATTCTTGCTATTTTGGTGTTTAAAATTCAATTTTACGCTATTTTCGCACTGGCAGATCATTTTGTTTACTGAAAAAAATTAGAGGTTACTTAAACGTCAGTTGGGAATGGTGCATTTGCCCTAATAATTGAGAGTAATAATTGTCATACAACGAGTTATTTTTCATACAAAGTTTGCTACTAAGTTTATGAACCGACCGCCTTGAGTTAAGAATTGTTTCAAGTTCACCGGAGCTAGTCCTTAATTTAATGAAAATAAATAAAATAAGGAGAGAGCAATAAACCATTTCATTGTGATAATAAATATTGTATTCTCTTAATTTGACCTGAGTTTGACAGAGAATTCTCAATTGAAGCTTAACAATTTATAAAGTGTAGTATCCCTTTCCATAAATATAAATTTTATATTTTATTTAAAACCCCATTATTTTAAGTGAGGATACTATTACAACATACAGTGTGTCCCCGGATAGGTGAAACGACTCTTATAAAACGTAAAACATTCTTGATTTAAATGTTCATTTTTTGGGGTTCAGCCTTGCTTGGTTAAAGGCGAATTTCTAACATTATTTCAGTTTTGAAAAATCAAGTATGCCTATCTTTCTGTAGAGTAGCATGCCTTTTAAGTAGCAAATACGACAACAAGTTATTAAGAAAAGTTGTTTAGAATCAACATCTAGGCCGCTATACCAAATTTCAAAATCCTCGGCCAACTTTGATCTCTCACATGTTCTTTTATGTTTAGGTCCCATATCAAAGATCTTTTAACAAATACTGCCATCACAAAACAAATATTTTTATTTTTTTAAATTTCATAATAAAAAAACTGAAAATAAACATAATAGAAAATGCGAGAGATTAAAGTTCGCCGAGGATGTTGAAATTTGGTATAGGGGCCTAGATGTTGATTCTAAACAACTTTTCGTAATAAGTTTTCCCAAAAAATGAAAATATAAATCGAGAATTCTTTACCTTTTACAAGAGTAGTTTTACCTATCCGGAGACACACTGTATAACGGCCATATACATAATATAGAAATAGTGAATAAGATTATCTATCTCGGAATCCTTTTTACGAGCAATATGGGATGCCAAGAAGAAATTTGTAGACGTGTATAGACAGTGAACACTCCGGTAGACCGGGTGGCCGGTTTCAAAATCGAACATAGAAAGTTTTGAATTTTTAGTAAACAAATATGTTTAACGTAGTTAATTTATAAGGACTTTCAGCGCCCCTTCCCTCCGCCAATAATTTAAAATTTTTATCTATAAATCTGATTGTTTTTAAATTAAATTAAATGTTTCTAACTACTAACCTTGTAATATACCACCCTTTTAGCTGTGTTCGGTTTTGAAAACGGTCCCCGGTATAGGAAATAATGGGCGTTCCCTTTAGTTGGGGTTTATACAGGCACTATGAAAAACCAGAAAACTATTTAATTTCTAAACTTATTTATTTTTAAATCGACAAATGAAAAAATAGGTGTTAGGGAAGATGCCAAGTAGTCCACATTTTTTTAGAAAAAGGACACACGAATACCTGAATAGTTTATTATGTGCACGATCAAAAAACTTGAACTTAATTTTGCAGCATTATTGTTTTGCTGGTAGTAATATGTGTTGCCTATTCACACATCCGTGTGTAATAAATATCTGGTGAAGTAAATAGAATACCATAATAATTTTAAATGTTGTAGTAATTGCCAGAATATCGGCTTTAACTATCGGCTCTGTTCTAATAGCTTCCATTAGATCCCCTTTATCTAATTAGCCTGCTTTATTGGATGATTATCTTAACAATCCGCTAATTAACACCAAACACGTAGGCATCAATCCAGAAACTCTAAATACAAATATACAGCCTGCGTGTTTATCTGATTCATCGATTTTATGATTGATGATAAAATCGGCATGACGAAGATATATGTTCATTTGGCCTAATCAATCACATTTAAAAGTTTGCCCGTTGGCCGGTCGTTATCAGAATTAAATTCGGATTTCGGATTATATGATGTGTCCGCGTAAACGATTGGTTTGGTTGGCAGTAGTATAAATCCAGACTATCTTAAACCGGGTGGAAATGTAAGAGATTTTAAACCTTGATTTATAGGGTCGTTATAAATGTAATAAAAGGCCAAACGCACGATCCTATCAAAGCTTTTCAGTCCTCCGCCCATTCTTTGAGTTTCTGTAGAAATACCACATCATTCTGCAGCACTAATTACAGAAGCCTAAAATATTTTCATTGCAGCTCTGTATTCAACATATGCGTGTTGTCATTAGCAGTTGCTTGTTGCTCGCTCGATATTAATTTAATAATGGGGTTCCGACAAAAAGCAAGTTTCATTAGAGCATATGTAAGTTGGTAGAAATTGTTCATCTCGTAATCTGATTTCCGCTTTTTGTGAAAGCAAAATCGAGCCCTTTTGTATTCTATTTTCAGCATATCAGTCTCGGTAGCAGTTATGATAGCTTGAATCGATTTAACTATGTGAAGGAGGCACGTGTAGCATTTTGGGGTTCGCTTCGCATGATTGACCCTGGTAGCATTCTGCTTTCATCATATGGTATAATGGGCCAATAAGACGCCGATCCATCCATTACTCGGAAATCCTTTTGTCAATTTTGTAGTGGGCTTATGGGATTGATGGATCTTTTCTTAGTGACGTTACAAAGTCAGAGAGAGTCAAAGTAAAGATTGTGTTTCTAAGTATGGCTTGTCTTTAATTACATTTTATTACTAGACAACTAGACTTTTAGACGCAACTTACTGACTGGAAAAGTAAAGTTACCATTGCGTTATTTTCAATGTTATTAAAATAAATTTGATTTCTTCGAAAACTGTTCCGCATCACATGTATCGCTCCTTCCATTTCTAATAATGCCCAAAATATTGTTGTACTATTAATGGCCTCTTTATGGGTTCAATGAATTATTAACTCTAACTGGGCTCTAACTATATCAACTCTTGTAACGTGCCCGGCTAATATTTGTTTATACTACTTCTTTATAATTAATTAAATGATATTATCTACAGGGTTAGGTCGCTATATCCGAATTAAACTGCTACTAATTTGCTGTTAACAATTATTGAAAAGCCTTATTACACATTTATTTGTACAACTCTGTATGTCCGTTATTTCACTAATAGGGTTTTACAAGTGTAGTATTTCTAACTGATGGGAATAACATTCCCTGGCCTAGAAAGTACATAAACAGCTTCAAATGTTAACTAAATTGTTGATGTCCATGCAATAAACTCTGCTGATATGCAATAATAGTTGAATGTAAGTACACCGCGTTATAAAACAAAACACTTCTGCCCACGCCACTACCGGAAGTAACGATAACCGACGCCAATCACAAAAGACACTTTTCAGATGGCAAATCGCACCTTTAGATGACTACTGCGATGAATACAGGGCTACTTGCCCCGACCTGGACGTCCCACGATGCTCTGGACAGCATGTAGTTGCCGGCCTGCAGTTAGTAAGGCACAAATCTGCACTCGAACCAGCTGAATGTCGGCTGCAACCTCGATAACCTTTTGGATCGCTTTTACTGAAGCTGCGGGCTTTATTGTTGGGCTTCGCTGCACCACACGTACACTGCTCGCTTATACACGCATTTATAAACTGGCTGGACCTCCGTAAAATCACATCCCAAATACCATAGCTTACACTGGACCAAATTGATTCCCAATTTCTAAGAAAAACTTCTACAAATCACTCAGGACACACTCTCTCAATAAAACACAACCTTTAGTCAACTTGGGTATTTAATAGAACATAAAAATCACTTATATTGGGGGAGCTTGGCAAAAATACAACCAAAATCTTAAAGAAACTGCCCCAATTGTCTTGTTTGCAGTTTTTGTTTTAGTTGCATAAAATGCCAAGCCTACTCCGATTTTAATTTATTTTTACACAAAGACAAAGCTATTCTAAAAACATCATACTATAAATTATTTACAAGGCCTCCGCTATTTTATAACAAATCTGAACTTTAAATTATTACCTTTCTTCGACATTCTTATGTCAAACAGTTTTTTTGTTGATTATGTTATAAATTACTAAAATGTGATCATGGTAATATATACATTTCAAATGAATATTTTAGGAGAAAGCAGAAGGTGCAAAATAAAAAAAAGTGACCTATAAACTGTAAAAGCAGATTCAAAATAACGATCACTGCAAAAGTAAATATTGGCCATTTTCGAAGAGAAGATATTAACACTGAACGACTAAGAACAAGGCTTACATAATAATTGTAATACATAAAATAGGAGATGGAAAACCTTTAACGATCGGATCTTGTAAGGCGAGTTATTAAATTCTCTTTTTATTTCCAGTAGTAAACATACATTTAAGGTTAGGGTATGGAGATCTACAGTGTCTGGTTTACATAAACGATGCAATTTTCTTTGCTGAAACGCGGTGATGCTTCGATTTCGTTTCATCACAAAAGTCGAGTTCGAGATTGATATTTTTCGATATTGATTTTGGAGGCGACTTTTTTTTGAGATTTCGATTGTTTGATCTCGCCAGTTTTCCAATAATACAGTCTGATCAAATTGTGTTAAGTTTAAATTAAAAAATGTATCTTGTTGGAAGATTAAGTAAATTTAATGAACAGAAAAATGAAGATGACAACATTACAACATCAAACATACCCTAACAAAACTGAATTGTTACTGCAGCAGTTAAATGTTAAATTAAGGAAGCATTTTTGCTAAACGGCTAATCATTCAAAGCAATAAACAATAATATCGTAACGTGATCATAACCCTCCACGAACAAATATTCTTTGCCCAGGTTACAGACAAAACACATTTACTAGCTGCAACGTACTGTCATCAGCTTCGGGTATAATTAATTTGCTACCAACGGCAAACAATTTTTAACTCAACCGCCAGACTAAACATACTCAATTATACTAATCAGTTTCAAATTGTACCAAACAAACGTTCAAGCTACATAGAGATATCGGACGGCCGACTAGCAACAATGAAGATAGCGTATGGTTATTTTCTATAAATAGTCAAGGGTACTCATAATTACCAGGGGCGCCAGAAAGGCTTTTAATGCAACCGATAAGTCCATTAGTTTATAAGAACTCTTAAATTTGCTAAGGTTCTATTCGTAGTCAATTCGCTACTATCTGAAAGACACTTCGAAAAGGTTGCTTGCATTAGCCATACACAAAACTACAGTAAGCATCAACAGTTTGTATTAATAATGACAATAAATATGATGCAAACTGTTGCATCAGTTAATTTCAGCACTCGTATAAACCAAAAGCTCGACCCACGATACAATCGAAAGTTACAAATACAGTCGACTCTTGCGTGGCCACCAATTACAGAAGATCAATTGCTAAATTCAGGTCTCTGGGCACATCAAAATTACCGGGCAATTAAAAAATTTACGGTAATGTCGCAGACAAGTACAGTAAAGTATGTAAATTACAATTTTACGGTGATGTCGCGGTATAGTATGCCACATGTACGTAAAAATTTAGAAGGTTTAAGAAATTCACGGGTAATTAACAACAAACTCGGGGGTGATGTAAGGCTATTTGGTGATTTCAAACTTTCAAGACACATAGAGGGAGGGAGAGATTATACCGATACGTTTTACCTTGCTCAACACAAGTTCGTGTTTAATACTTCCAGCAATAATGTAAGGCGCCGCCGAAGAGCAAATTGCAAAAAACGGAAAAATAATGGCCAAACAATAAAGTGCGTCTCTAAAGGCTTTGACAGCGAAATGGGAAAGCGCAGCGAAAACGTTCAACTCACAAGGAGAACTTAACAATGGTACTACAAACTTGGCTGCCGAACTAACTTGCATCTCCTACATTTTGCAACTCCACTAACGGATTTGAGGCACAATCCGCGACGCTGATTCGAATCCGCAAATAAATGCGATGATCAGACCAAACCTAATATCTTCCATAAGTTCATCCCATAAAGTTTCGCGCCACGTAAGCGAATAAAAGGGAACAATTTTACCCATACAAAACACTAACAGCCTCAAATTCAGGTACAAACGGCTCGGAAGCAGAGAGAAGAAGGAGTCAGCGAGCGATAGAGAAACTGCATCGCCTCGGATGTGCAGCGATGCCTACAGATAATTGAATATTTAATCTAGTTACCCTTCACAATGGATCGATAATCCAAGAATGCCTAAACAGGAGGCAGCTAAAAAGCGTAAAAACGAACGGAAAGAGTAATAGGCCATAAGGCGTAACGATATTTAAACAAAACTGTATTTGTGACAAATTTTACATCGGAAAAACTGGGAGAAGTATTCAATGTAGAATAAAAAAACGTTAAAATCACACACGAATTGGAAACACAGTAATCAGTCATCGTCGAACACCTATTAAGAGAACGCAACGCTTTGTCTGGCCAGAACTTGAATGGGAGTTCCACGACTGCATCTCTCGGCGCCTCGTGATACAGTTGTCATGGAAATAGTTGGTCCCGGCGGTCATAACAACATCATGACAGTCGTTAGTGGGGTTGGAAATCCCCATAAATGCACAACGACACCCCTATAATTGGCCTAACGGCTGTTGGTTGAGTGCGATATAAATAAATAAATAAATAAACATAAACAAAGAATAAAATACGCAGCGATAACTATACTATCCAGGGCTATAAGCCACTACCTTCGCATTATTTTGGAATCTCTAGAGATGATTAAAAATACTTCAATCGAGGAGACGGTTACCACCTTAGCAACACATGGAAGGCAACCCTACAAAACAAATCAAAGCATACACAATATTTACATGAACCACTAAACAAAATAACGAGAACTCCAAGTAACAGATATGATTTGCATGAACATCCAACTGAAACGATTCCTCGGTATACAACGAGAAACATAAGACTAAAACATCAGTTTTTAGAAAACTTCTGAAGAAGGTGACAGATTGATCACCTAAATGTCAAGTTCAATGTCGATGGCCACGGCATAACCGAGAAGATCTGACCAATAAAGAATGTTTGTTGAGGCAACATAAAACTGCTGTACCACGCTGTCTGATATCAAGGAGGCATGGCAGTCTATGATTGGCAGCGAAAGAATGTAATGAGCGGTCAGCGGTGGCGATAACAGTTCTATTAAGAAGGACTATCTTTTTCACTGCAACCCGTCCGGCAATATTAGTCGATAAATCACCTTAAAGATGAAGAAGATAAATTCAGTAAAGTTTACAGTCTTCGACATATTTGTTTACTATAGTCAAGGCAGCGGTTAACCAAATAATAAGTAAGAGGGTGGTAAGAAACCCTGGATAAAGAGAGACTGCCATCACAATTCGACTTTAGCATCTTATTAGGCAAGATCTTTTGCAACCTAAGGGAGAAAGGATAAATTAAAATAAGAATTGAAAGGAGTGAGAGGAAACATGCTGGACATCAGTTAAATCAAAAGAAGAGGGGAAGAGTGCTTTATAGTACCAGAAGGTAATATTTTTTTAATAAAGAAATAAACATGAAACAAAAGGAGAGGGAAGATTATTGAGGTGAAAAAACACTTCAAAGATATTCTAAAAGTGAAAGCTATATTAGAAGGGGTAATATACGTGCGCATTTAGAAATGTTAAAAAAATCAAATAAAAATTATGAGAAATACCTTAGAAGAAACATGCTACATTGTAAAAGTAAGAGATATTAACGTGAAATTGGAACAAGTAGGATAAGACCTGGAAAAATGTATAGGTGTATAATCATTCAGGAAGATCACTGATGGACGCAAGATGCTAATGAATTTATTACAGCAAATTCTACGCTGTGAACACATTGTATAAAGACAAAGACAACAAAAAGCTCATAAAAGTGATCTCGAATAGTGTCATTAAAAACCAAATAGTAACTATGTTTTCTATTCTGTTCCTTGCGAATACATTTCGCATCTGGTGTGATCTACACGTTGAGCTACTGTACTAAAAGTGGATGCAATGTTAGTTACTCCACTCGGGATGTACAGTATTTGTTATTCTTAGTATAGAACATTATATTATTTCTCAATGTGATTTTCTTGAACATGACGACGGTTATTCTATCAATGTCCCGGGTGGTGTAGCTTGAACAAGCGTCCAGGTACGATGAGCAGAGTTAAGCAACGCTCTTTCTGGTCAGTACTTGGATTGGAGTTTCACGGTTGCTTCTCCCGGCGCCTCGTGGTACGGCTGCCATGAAAAATAGTTGGTCCCGGATGTCATAATAACATCATGACAGTCGTTAGTGGGGTTGGAAGTCCCCATAAAATGTACAGTCACGCCTAGAATTGGCTTAACGGCTGTTGGCAGAGTGCGAAATAAAACAAAAAAAATTATAAAAATAGCAGTGTTATTCTTGAAAGACTTGGTTTTTATGAACCGGAGCGTTGTTGTGATGCAGAAGAATTCCTTGTGGCAATTTTTCTCTTCCGTTTTGTATAATTCAATAACGAACTTTGTTATTAATGTTGCATAGTACTGACCATTTTTGTCAACTTACGATCTGACTATGCCATTCACACTATAAATGTTTTTTTAGTACGTGCAGAAAGTACCTTTTGCATGTTCGCAGTTTCTTCTGCCACATCTGAACTACTTAATAGGAAGAAGCAGAATCCACAAGCAAGCCAACCATAGCTGCATTAATTTGTTTTGGAATAAAACTTTTCTTTTGTAGGACTTTAGTGAGTGCTTAAAGCTCACTTTTTTCCAATTTTAAAAATATTCAAACAATCACTACTTTCATCTTGTATAACTTCTATACTACTAAAGCTTAACTAATCAAATTTGACAGTTTTCTTGCCAATAAATCGTCAAAACAATTGTTGGTGGTAGTAGTAATATATTCCAAAGCCATCTACGTTAGGGACAATAAATACTGCACAAGTTTTTTTTTTTTTTTTTTTTTTTAATCCCCTATAATTCACAATCTGTCCAAGGACAATAAGCGAATGGTGTTACAATTTATGGTAATCCAGCGTGTGGTTAGTATCTTACATTAAAGATCTAACTCAAGACAATAAACCTAGGGTTATGATAATATATAATTGTACAACTTATTTTTTTATCGATTATCTATATCTAATGGATCACAACGTTTAAGACGATACAGTTTTTGGCTATTATCTAAAAGATTAACAGCTAGTGGGTTTGGGTGAATTTGTAGACGTAACAGATATTTTGCACTTGAGCACTTAGCTTCTTGTAACACAGGCAGAACGTTTAAGTCGTTGTGTAGCGTTTCGTTATTCACGAACCAAGGCGCTTGTGTAATAGTTCTAAGTGTTTTCGACTGAAAGCGCTGTAATATTTCGATGTTTGACGAACTCGCGGAACCCCATAGTTGAATTCCGTATGTCCACAACGGTTTGAGTATCACTTTGTACACTAATAGTTTATTGGTTAAAGTCAATTGTGAATTTCTGCCCAATAGCCAGTAGAGTTTGGAGAACTTGAGTCCGAGCTGCTTTCGTTTGGTGAAGATGTGATGTCTCCAGTTTAAGCGACGGTCAAGATGCATGCCTAAGTATTTTGCTGTATCAGCGTGGGGTAGTGGTTGACCATTAAGGGTAACATTCGGGCACGTATATCTTCGTAGGGTGAAAGTTATTTGTTGTGATTTAGCTTCATTAGCTTTAATACGCCATTTTTTTAACCAAATTTGTAGGCTATTCAAGGCAGCCTGTAATTTCGCTGATTCAGATACCGGTTCCTTACTCGAGGCTAAGATTGCCGTATCATCTGCAAAGGTCGTCATAATGGTGTTTACCGTTTCTGGTATATCGGCAGTATATATTAAGTACAGCGTTGGGCCAAGAACGCTGCCTTGAGGTACCCCTGATTGTATGCAACGTAAATCTGTTGTTTGCTCTTGATATTTAATCATAAAATATCTGTTGCTTAAATATGATTGCAGTACTTGATAGTATGGTGCAGGTAATTTAGACTTTAGTTTATATAGCAGCCCTTGATGCCAGACCTTGTCAAAGGCCTGGCTAACGTCCAAGAAAGCTGCCAAACAATATTCCCCTCTTTCAAAGGAGTTATTAATCGTTTCCACAACCCTGTGTATTTGTTCGACAGTAGAGTGTTGTGCGCAAAATCCGAACTGGTGTTGGGGTATAATATTTAGTTCTTCAAGTACTATCTGTAGTCTTTTTAAGAATATCTTCTCGAATATCTTGGAGAGGATAGGTAGTAGGCTTATTGGCCGGTAAGATTCGACTTCCTCTGCTGGCTTTCCAGGTTTTAGTATGAGAATGATTTGACTCACCTTCCATTGAGACGGAAAGTGTCCAGTTCTAAGAATTGCATTGTAGATATATGTTAATGCTACGATTGCCTTCTGTGGGAGTTGCTTGACTACAGCTCCTGTTATGAGGTCATATCCGGGTGACTTCTTCGGCTTTAAGCTAATTCTAATCGCAGCATTGACTTCCCGTATATTAGTAGGTTGTAATGGGAGTGCCATTTGGTACGGGGCATTTAGGAAAGTTTGGATTTCTTCGTCGTGCTGATCGTCGTCGGATGTGTAAGGCTTGAAAACATTTTCTAAATGATCAGCAAATATTTTAGCTTTTTCTTTATCGGTGCGAGCCCAAGACCTGTCTTTTTTCCGAATGGGAGGAATATAATCTTTATTTTTCCTAATTTTCGATGTCGCCTTCCATAAGGAATACTCTGTTGCTTCCGTTGGTGTAAGCCGTTGTAAATATTCTTGAATTGCTTGGTTTTTTTCATTTGATAGTAGCGTTTTAAGGTTACGTACAGCGGTGTTCAGTCTTTGTTTATGTTGTGGTGCTCTTGTTAGCATCCAGGTTTTTCTCAATTTCCTTTTCTCGAGTATGGTTTTCATCACGTCCCTAGAACAGCTTACTTGCTTGGCATTATAGTTGGTAACCGGAGTTGAGTCCCATGCCGCATTTTGAATTACTTGCGTCAGATTCTCCACAGCATTGTCTATTTGATCCGAGGTCTTTAAGGGGCAATTTGTGTTTATTCTTTCTTCAACCAATTGTTTGAATAACTCCCAGTTTGTATTCTTATTAGCAAGGACTGCCGTTCTTTGTTTCTTTATAATTTTTGAGCTTAGGGTAGCTATTATTGATGAGTGATCCGAAGAGAGGTCAAAATTTTCTTCTACTAGAAACTTACTCTGCGGTATTCCTTTTATGACGCAAAAATCTATGGCATCAGGAAGTTTATTCCTATCACTGGGCCAATAAGTAGGTTTTCCAGTAGCAAGAGTACTCAAGTTGTTGATGTCAATACACTTAACAAGTTCTCGGCCTTTGGGGGTTGTTAGTCTTGAACCCCATCTGGGATGCTTGGGGTTATAATCTCCTCCCACAAGGAATCTGTTTCCGAGGGTTTTGTAAAATTCTGAATACGCGCCTTCATTTATTGAGTGTCTGGGGGGACAATATATCGCAGATATGGTGATTGGTCCATATGAGTCTTCAATAACAACATTAGTTGCTTGGATATAGTCTGCTTGGAATTTGAGAGCTTCATAATGTGCTATGGTATCTTTTATGATAACGGCACTACCACCGTGAGCAGTGCCGTCGGGATGCTTTGTATCGTAGATTTTATATTTAAGTATCTTTAGATAACTACGATTTGTGTAGTGGGATTCTGAGATCAACATTATATCAATATTGTACGATTTTAAGAATGTTGAGACTTCTAGCCCGTGATTAACAAGGCCATTAGCATTCCAGACAGCTATCTTTAGTATTGGATCCATTACTTAAGTTTATCAAGTAGTTTTGTAACAATGTTCAACATTGTGTCCATTCGTTGATTTAATGCCTCAACTATTTGTTCCAGTTTGTACATCCTATTATTAACAGTATCAGGATTTTGAGCTGTGACATTTGAATAGCTGGGTTTTGTTTCTTTTTGTTGTGAAGCAGGGGCAGTTGGTAGGACTTCTGGGTTACTTGTTGTAGTAGTTGGTTCAGTATCCTGAGATTCGTTCGAAGGGCCTCTTAGTCTAAGAGGGGGAAATTTTTTCTTTTGTACTTCTTTGTAAACGCCACAGCCTTTATAGCTGGCGGGATGATTTCCATCGCAAAGTGCACACCTTAAGTCTTTCCGTTCTTTTATACTACAGTTTTTATTACTATGAAATCCAGCACATTTGACGCATCGCACTTCTCTCGCGCAAAAGTTTTTGGTGTGCCCTAACCTAAGGCAGTTCGAGCACTGGGGTATCTGTCTGGTTTGTCGTACTGGTTCAACAGTGGTTTTACAGTATTGCAGATATTTGATCTCATATATATTTTTATTGTTCTCTTGGGGTTCCAAATCTAGGAAGAACATCGGAAGCGGTTTTTTATCACGTTGACTTTTTGCATTATATATGTTTCTTACAATATGGCCTTTCTCGCTTATTTCTGTTTTTAATGCATCTAAATCTACGGTATGATGAAGCCCTTTTAGAACTACTCTAAAGCTTCTTTGATTCTTTATTTGGTAGGTGTAGTGTTTTACATCTAGGTCAGTTAATACTTTTTTAACCAACTTATAGGTATTTTCATCTTCAGTTGTAAGTTTAACTTCATTGTTGTTTAAAACTTTTAATAAGTAGTTACCTTTTATTTGATCAGCATTATTGAGGGTTTCTGTTAGCCCTCTCATGTCGCTTAATTCGGCAAGAAATATTGGGGGTGGCTTTATAGTTTTATTGTTTGCATTATTTGATTTTATTTTGGTGGAATCATTTTTTTCCGAAACTAATACACTATTTTCTAAGAATTGAAAACGATTTATTGGATTTATTTGTTTAGAATTATTCCCCACGTTACTTTTAAGAGGTACTTCAGGAGAATATTTTATTTTTCTTTTTTTGTTAGTTTTATTTTTAACTTCTGTCCATTCTATTTCTTTAATTAGCTCCTCTTCGTCAGTTTCATACTGCTGCTGAGCACCTTTTTCACTTTTGTTGGGATTTTTATCTTTGTCTAGGAGTATAAGTTTTTGTTAAATTTCATTTAATTGGGATTCCAGTTGTTTAGTTGTAACTTCAAGGGCTTCTCTGGCGGATTTTTCTGTAATCCAGGCAGTATATAATGCCTGTTCATTTTGGCTTCTTACCTGATTTTCTTGGAAAAGTGCTTGATTTTGTTGTGCCAGAAGCGCTTCGCACAAGTGCACAACCTTCGTAACTCGATAATGGCACAGTTCAATCCAGGATGTCGTTCACTACATAATGACAGTGGCCGTGCGAGCCTTTAAAAAAACTTATGTAATAGTTATATCGTTTATATCTGCAATTGCTCTGGTAGAAATTATTGGATTTTCATTGACTGAACACTAAAGCTAAACCACTGAACCCTATTATTAAATGGAATAGCAATGGATCGTATATATTATGCACTCGAAAATTCTACATATTTGATGAAAATAATAAAGTCGATTATACCACTCCTTCTAACATCAACCAATGAAAAACAGCAAAATGCATAGTTATTAATGTACTCATTTTTGATAATGTACATAACAACTGACAATCACATACCTTCCTGATTAATAGGTGATAATCACACGCCTTCACAAGCATCACGTTACCTGCTATCAGTACAATTGTCATATATTGCAATGGTTTTAGCCCCTACAACTCAACTCTGATAGCATTTCCAAATTAATGGACATTTCACTAAAGCTCAGGGTGAGGTATTTTATATAAATGCAAGGCTAAAACTTGAATTTAAAAAAAGGAATGCATTTGTAAAGAGATGCCAGTAATAGCAGAATAATTAAATAAAGAACGCAATAAGCAAAGCTTAATTCTCACAGGGATCTAAGTTGACTTTAAGATCAATTTAAAATAAGAGGTTTGTGCAAAGGTAATAGCCGAACTAAAAGAGATTATTAATTACAAAAAGGATTGCAAAGGCAATGAAATGAAGCGTAAAATTCAAGTGAACTTAAACAGTGAAATTTTGCCAGGGTTTTAAAAGAAAGGTATAAGAAGCTAGATAAACCAATGAACGTTGCAACGAGCAGCTAAGAAGGCAGGCATTAAGGCATATAACGGAAATTGTAAGAATCAGCAAGACAGGGTAAAAAGCGAAGAAAAGCAGGCAGCAGATGGACCAAAAATCGTGTGTAAACGTAGACAGGTGAATTCGAAGGAAGCCTTGGTGCAGGAAGTACTCCAACTTAAATCATCAGTGCAGTGACGCGTGTGAACCAAACGTGCAGTGGCGGAAAGGCACGGTTAATTAGTTATAAATGTAAACAATTATATTAAGGATAAGAATTTTGTAAATAGTTTTCATTGTAAGCAAATTTAGTGTTAAAAGTAATCAATCTGAACTTGGTCAATATCGGATTTTCTATTAATATTCAACTTGCATTTGTTTATGACGAATTTTCAAGGAGAACAAAAGAATAAATTGTAAGAATTGTTTTGTCGAAATGTGCTTCACTTAAAAACGAATTTATTATATAATAAATATACAGTTATCAGCATAAAAAGTATACAGTTTTACTTGGTGCATGTCCAAGGTGGTGTGGTAGTATTTGCAGAAATTTCCGCCACAAAAAAGTAAAAAGTTCTTCGAAGCTCCGTTACGATAACCTAACAGCCGATGCAGCCCAAGCTCCGATCTCTGCGTGGAGCCAAGCGAGTCAACACAGCCCAGAGGGAAAGGTACCAGGTTATACAGCAGCCTTCTAAAAACGTGTCCCAGGAGTTTCATCAGGATCAGCCCCAAAGCAGCCCAAGAATTGCATCAGCGTCTCCTACAAGTATCCGATTCAAAATCGGTAGAGATCAGGTACCGTTTTTGGCTAAAACCAGCTACGTTAGGCCCGTGAAACTTATGTGTATGTAAGAAGAGTCAGTACTTAAGACAATCCAAGCATTTTCCGTCGCGGCAAAGCAAGTGCAGCTCGCAATAAAGGCCGAGTCCATAATTTGAGGTTAGGCGAAGTTTGAACCCAAGCGACGCTTCGAAAAACAATTGAAAATTTGCCCGCGTCTCTTCGACGGGATCGACAATCAAGTGCTGGAAAAACAAATGACAATTAATGCCGTCAAAACACCCGTATTCAAATAATTACCGGTAGAAACTTTGATAAATTTTACTTTGTTTTTAAGTCACTGACAGCTAACTTGCCAGCAAGATCCATTTTGGTGTAGCATTTGACCTTATTTCGAATATTTGCTTATGCGCATTAGAGCTAAGACGGAAAACAGATTCGTATTCAAATAATTTGACAAATTACATATTCAACCAGAAACCCAACTGATGTGAGTGATTGATTTACCAATATGAGTTAGCGTTTATTTATAAATTTTTGCAGGTAAATAGAATATAATAAAGGGCATATAGCCATTTATTTTGACAAGTCAAGTAAATACAACTCACTTTTAATCTTCCTAAAGTTTTATAGTACAAACAAAATTTTACATGGTGGCACTAATCAACAATTAATTAATTAAGAAAATAAACAAAGAGCACAACCATAGTAATATAATGCAACTAGTGGGTTCCTGATTATCAAATAATCATTTTTGTTTGATTGCTTGAAACAATATATCGAGTGGAAACCGAAATGATTTAATAATCAAGAAGACACGAGTTGCATTCGGCTAGATTATATCACGAGTCAACAAACAACGTTTGAATAGTGTATTTTAAATATTAAAGGTACAGTTAATGTGGTTGTTATGACAATTGTACTGATAGGAGGCAACGTGATGTTTGTAAAGGCGTGTGATTATCACCTATTGATCAAGAAGGTATGTGATTGTCAGTTGCTATGTACATTATCAAAAGTTAGTACATGCGTAACTATGCATTTTGCCGTTTTTTATTGGTAGATGTTAGAGAGAGTGGTATAATCATAACAACCACATTAACTGTACTTTTAATATTTAAAATACACTATTCAAACGTTGTTTCTTGACTCTGAAACAATTTTTTGGCTCCGCTCAATTGTTTCGCCATTTACCAAATTATTTAAGGCTTAACCTGTATCTTTTTATTTGAATTTTAATCCAGTGCATTTCGAATTCTTATATTTTCCAAACCAGCGCATTTTGTACCTGTATTGAGTTGCTATCGTTAGCACGGTGCACTTTTGACCCGCTATATCTGTTATCGCTGGCCGTAGGAATGCGAACTTGCATTTCGGGCCGGGACGCTTTTCACGCGGTTGAGGTTTGATTTTTAAATAAGTCAAAAGTACGTGCGCTTAACTAATTTTTATAAGCATTTTGTTTCCAAGAGCTGATAATTTGATGCAGGTACGATGAGTTTTTTTCTGTTATCCTCGTACTAATTGCATGTCTTTAGCTTTCACCTGGAATTCACAAATTGGGATTGGCAATTTTCACCGAATGATTCTGGACTTGGAGCCCGGTTGCCTGTCCTAATTCGAAACAAACGCCTGCTGTTTTCTGCATCGCTTCTACTTCTGCACCGAGGGCCGGCACGCCCATGTTGAGTAAGGCTGATTCCTTGCTGTATGTGGGTTACCAGTTATAGCAGCTCCCGACTAGCGTTTACACCCTAAACTTGTGGGAGCCTAGAAGGTCAGTTGGTCCGCTTTTTATTACAACGCCAACCGAGAACGGGTTATGTACCTACCAAGTTAATCTTGTGCTGGTGATACCCGATGCTAAATTTATCACTAACGTAATAGTTCATTCACTCAGTATATTTAATTAAAGATAGCATTTAAAACTATTGAATCTTTATGTGTACTTTATACTGTTTTTGTAAAAGGAGCACCCACGTTTTTTCTTTCAGCAACCTAGAAAGAAAGGTTTTTATGAATGACAGCGATATGCATATCTCTAGATTTAGTTTGCAATTTCAAGTAATTTAACGACCCAAAAAGGTTTTTTTTTGTGGTAATGCGTGTGGCCACCTTCAATTAGTTTTGGTTGCATAGTGTAGCAAACATTTTCAAATAATTTATGAATTACGTAGATTACATTTGGTGATTACTAATTTATTATGCCTTTAATAAATTCCGATTACTTGTAGTTAATTATATTATTCGAAATCATCTGATTTATGGCTCCCATATTTTTTTTTGAAGACTGCAGGGTACACAGCTGCAGGTTTGAACCCACGACCTTATCGCCGAATTTGAGTTAGTTTGGCCTGCGCGGTAAGTGAAAATTTTTAGAGCTTCCGTGTAGTACGTACTTGAAGAAGGTTAATCTGAGATTTTTACTACCACTGATTATTTTATCTAATTAATTGCAGGTCAGCTTCTTTATCGTGACAACTCCTGATATAATCTATCCGAATGCAACTCGTGTCTTCTTGATTATCAAATCATTTCTGTTTCCACTCGATATATTGTTTTAGGCAATTACGCTCGTCTTTCGGACTCGCGTAATTGCCAAACAATATATGTCATGTAAACAGAAATGATTATTTGATAATCAAGAACCCACTAGTTGCATTATATATATGACAATCGGTGAAATCTGGAGGTCATGTGTATGCGAAGTTCAAAATGCTTATCCGTTAGACGGCCGTTTGCGAAGATCACTTAACATCTTTTCTGCACGTGTTAGGTTGTAATACCTCTATTGACTTCAACAAAAGTAACTAAGCGTTTTAAAGGGACGGGAATACTACATTTTGTGCAATATTGATACGATTGTCACTTAGCAGCAGGAAACAGTTACCCGGATTCTTTAAACCAAACTGCGCATGCTCGACAGCCCCGTGGGCAAATTCAAAATGTAGCAGGTCATTGCTATTCCTTGTAACAATAGAGTTTAGTGAAATAAACCAATAATTTTCTTGATATTCTCTTTTTCGCCTGCGACAGCTTCCTTTTTATGATTTTTAGGAGAAACGCCCCCTTGTATTTTAACATGTCTAACAATTTCTTTGATGCTTGTTAGTGAAGGGGCAGGCCTACTTTAATGAATAGACCTTAACCGCCCGGTTAAATTGCCACCATAAAACTACTTAAAAACTTGATTTTTTCGGCTATTTCATAAATACTAGTTTTGAAAGGTTCCGAGCGTATTAGTATAATAATAATTAAAGATTGGCATATCCATATATATAATAGACTTGTCTGTCCGTCCGTCCGTCCGGGACGCTGTTTCAGCAGCCAAACCGTAAGAGATAGAGAAAAAAGTTATTAAAGTTATATGTTTGGAATGGTCATGTCAGGTCAGGAACCGAATTTCAGTCACGTGACACTTCCGGTTCTCGAGAAATCACGTGATGTCCGTCCGAGAAATTCTAAAGAGAAATCATTATTGAACATGGCTAGCAAAATGTGGTAAGAGACACTCAGATGGTCAATGTCAGTATTTGAATTTAAGGTGTTATTAGTACAAAAAATGTGGCACATTTCGATGACAGTGCGGTGATTAGAATTTGGTTCAATGGTAATTGATTTTTGCATTTTCAAAATCCATACAATGACCAGTGTCCAGCAAGAGCGCAGGTTTTGGGTTTAAGACGAGAATCGCTTTTATGCTGAGTAATTCTCGATTTCAACCTTTGAGAAGTTTGACCAATGTACGTAGAAGTACAACCACTACAGTTTATCTGATAGACGACATTAGGGGTTAAAAGAGCTGGAGTTTACTCCTTTAATTTTGAAAAACAGTATGTTATGATATGATGGTGCTTATCCGCAATGATAATATGATCGAACTTACGAAAAACCTGTTTAATTATATGAGAAAGTTCTTGGACGTAGATGAGGCTTTTGTACAGCGGATGTTTATCATTTTTATTATTATCAGAATTTTCTGGTGGATTGATCCTGCCCCTGGTGGTGCAGAATAAGATAGGATTTAGTATATAAATAGGATAATTGTTTAATTTAAGAGTATTAATTAATTTATTGAGGTTAGCTGTCTGGAAATCAGGATGTGAGATCGTTAAGATTCTGTGCTTGAGCCCCTCCACTACATTCAACTTATGTCGAATGTTGTGTATAGAATGGAAGTTCAGATAACGGCCAGAACTGGTTGGTTTAATGTACCAGTCTAGTTTAATGGTGTTGGAATTCGTTCTGATGACCAGAGTGTCCAGAAAGAGGACCGGCCTATCCTTTTCCCTTTCCACTGTAAATTGGATGTGGGGGTTGAAACCATTGAAAACACTCAGCACATTATTAACGTCGTCGACCGGTACTGCACAAACTACATAATCAACATACTGGTAAAGAAACGGAAATTGAAAAGCCTACTTGGGGACATTTTCCTTTATGATGGTATTGACTATGATTTCGGCCAGAATAGAGGAAACGGTTGAGCCCATTGGAGATCCGAAGATTTGTTTATAAAAAGTATTATTGAAGAAAAACTATGTTGAATCAAAGATGAATTTAAGAAGATTAATAAACTGTGATTTAGGTATACTAGTTAGTGGTTCTATAAGATTCCAATTGGTTTCAACAACCTGTATAACTAAATCTACGGGGATATTAGTGAAAAGAGAAACCATATCTAGTGAAATAACCTCATAATAGGGTGGTAACTGAAAATTATTAATTTTTTCGCTGAAGGCGAAACTATCTTTGATACGAAAACTATTATATTCACCGAAAGCTTGCTTTAAGATCTCAGCCAGATATTTGGACAGTTTTTTGTCTGGAGATTGGGTTGAGGACACAATGGGTCGACAAGGTGTGTCAGGTTTGTGTATTTTAGGTAAACCATACAAATTAGGAGAAACCGAATTATGACAAATTAATCGTTTATACATGGGGGTATCTATGTAATTATTATTATGTAAATCTCTAATTAATTTATTATTCTTAGTCTCAATAGACGTTGTGGGGTCCTTTTTTAAAGGTTGATAAACCTGGTTATCTTGCAAATTAGTCTGCAATTTGGAAATGTATTCATCCCGATCTAAGGCTACAGTGACATTGCCCTTGTCTGAAGGGTCATTAGGATTATTTTTAAGAAAGATGTTACATTTCTTCTCAATAGAAGGTAAAGGATTTTTAGTATTTTTATGATTTTTAAGAAAATTTGTGAGGTGGAAAGCTACTAAGGAGCGATAATTGTTCCTTTCCTTATTGTCCAAAGTATTAATAATGTCTTCAATTTGAGCAAGATTAAGGAGCAAGATAAGGTTGATTTATTATTCAAGCTAACAGGTAAACCAAATTTTGGTCCAAGTGCAAGGAAACGCTGTATACAAACAGGAATTACAACATTAGATATATGTTTAAACCACTTATCAGGTGTTACAATAGAATTACTTTGTGTTATAGGCAGCCTCAAATTATTGAGTTTATTAATATTATTAACTTTTATTTTATTATAATGAAATTGGTAAAATTTAATCTGTTTTATATTAAAGGTATTGAAAATCTCTCTAGGTAGTAAACGTTTACAATTCTCTTTGGATATATGTAAAATTTTATGTAAATATCTAATGGTATCATTAATATCATTAAGTTCTATTTTTAAAATATTGTGCAGTAACCTTCTTTGTGTGTTATCCACTTTTCTGAGTGTGCGGTTGTTCTGAGTTCTGCAAAACAGGTTTTCAGTTGCCTTCGTGTAGCCCCTTAGGTGGATTGGTGTTATTCCTAGTTGTCGACTGTGTCCCAAAGCTTTCGTTATCGAGCAGTCACTAAAATTTAAAAAAGCGTAGTTCCTAATTTATGAACGCAACTATGTTACTTAAAAATCAAATATCAATTTTAACATTTAAGTATAAACATAGTTGTATTCATAAATAGGTAACTACACGTTTTTAATTCAATTGCCTGCTCGATAACGAAAGTTTTGGGACGCACATTATATAAACCGTCAAACATACGTGAAAGTCGTTGATCCTGTAAATGCTATATACAGCAGCTGCAATATTGATAGCAATATCGCAGCATCTTGTAATAAGTATATTGGGTTGCCTATGTTTAAAATGGCACGCTTCCGTGGATCGCTCCGCATCATATGCATATTACTGTAATCTTTAATTTCAAAGAATTACTTTAACATATTTAAAATAAATTTCGAAAAGCTAGAACTCAAAGAACAATTGAATTAAACTGAAATTTGAACAAATGAAATATTATAACTGTTAGAAAAAAAAGATTTTTTATGTAGTCTAGACAATTTTAAAATGTCAGTATGAAAGTCAAAGAGTTAACTAAAATGACAGACAAAACATATGTTTGAAACATCCGCTTATAATTTACTTCAGCCCCAGTTAAAAACTCATTATTTTTTTTTAAATAATCGAAATTCCAAATTTAAGAAAATAATAGATAAGAAAAGTCTGTTTTGTCGTAGTAAATGCGTACCGCATAAGGGCTGTCGATGCCCAGCAAAATTCTATGATTGTAAAATTATCCGATTAACAATTATAAAATTAAAAATATAAATTATAATAACAGAGGTTGTTTAACGTAGAAATAGGATTACTGAGTTCGGTATCGCTAATAACAAATAAACGTTAATTTCTGATCCGCTGGCATATCAATTGATTTTCAGACACCTATAGTAATTACTCGTACCAGCAGTTCAAAGAATAGTGAGAAATGTTAGCTATTCAGCCTGTTAAAGTAACTAAAGTAATGCAGCAAGCTATATTTTTCAAGAAGTGACCTATGCCCTTTTAAACATCGTAATTAAGGTGATCATACCAAGACCTTCCATCTTACATGCTTCTATAGTTGGAGAGAACGATTCTGTGTAATGGAAGGGGCCTTGTTAAAACTTGTGAACAGGGCGGAAACTCGATTTGCATTGCGAATAGCTACATAATTGCTCTAGAGGTAGGTCAAATATCTCACGAAGCATATTGACCTTTGCTAAGATTCATTAGTAAAACGAGAACTGTAAGCGATGTGGGCCATTAGCAGACACATTTACTGCATATCATTGAATTTTTCTTTATTGCGTATACTTTGTTTTCTTTCTAAGAACATAAAACCCAATACTGAACATAATTTTATTTATCAACTAGTTAGCTTCAAATTTGATTTTTAATAAATCGAGTCCAAGAAATAGAAAGAAGTAGGTACGCAATTTTATAAAATAAAAAACGTGTAGAACTAAAGAGGCGTACTATAAATTAATGTAATTACAACTTTATTGTGGGTTGTAAGCTTTTTATTACAGGTGTTACATTACTTCAGAAATAACCTAGCAGTAGTGACATATCCAAAGAAAGATCATATGAATTAGGAAAAATCATCGGATTTCAATATGTATAAAGCAACCGATAACCGGAAAAGTTTCGGCGAACAGGTGCGCGTTATTCCTAAAAACTTAATATTCACATAAATATTTCTTGATAAAACATTGGCGTTTCTAGTTTTGAATAACACGCTCTATACGTTTAGGACACAGGCATATTGTTTTGTTGAGTTCGCCTGATTCTCATACTGTTCGACTTTTATAATTCTTCTTTCTTAATTAAAGCTACTATCACGTAGATTTATTATGTTCTTTAGTTCATTTCGTCTACCAATTTGCTCTAAATGGAAGTTTTGCGGTTTTATAATACCGAAACATTTTCTGGTTACTTGGCACCATCTCATAATTCTTAGTGGTGGTTTTTATAACTAATTCTAGTTTAAATTTATCCAATCGTGAGAGTTTATCACCCCTATGATGAACATTTAACACATTTAAATTAAGTAAAACCATGCCTAGAAACGCAAAAAGGTTTTTAAATAATTGGAAGTATCCAGTTGCTAGTTAGTTTTGTAATTTTCGTTAACCAAACGTATAGCGTAGATGATAATTAACTAATTTTGTTGAAATCAAATTATTTATAAGAAAGTGACCTTCATGTTTATCTAAAAACGTTTTTTATTTTGGCTGCCACAATGACAAAGCGGTTCCTTCCAGAGCGACATCTAAGAATGAAAGGGCGCCTCTATTGTTAAATAAAATGTGACGAATTAATTTTTCTTTTCGTGTATTCAAACACGCAACGCGGCGTTAAATTTTGTGAGAAAAATAATAGACGCAAATTATAATAGAAGCACATCCATGAAAACCGATGGTAGCGTACAGAAAATTCAAAATATGTTTATATGGTAAGTATTGATACGATGGGTAACTGTTGGGGGTTGAAAACAAAATAATAAATTCTTTAGTTAAAAATATTAGTTATCTATGATTTAGAATTGCTGGTATGTCATTGGGGGGGCTTATTAAAATACCGGCACTCACCACAAGTCTAAGTTGCGTTTGGAAGCAGCAGCAATAAATCCCCCGATTCTCCACAGCTAGCTCGCAGAGGGATGAGGTCTACGGTACCCGTGTAGTCCGATCCTGCTTCAGGATAGTCGCAATAGTGCAATACTAGGGCGCCACCGTGACAAATTCAACATATAGCTCGAGAAATTCACAAAGTTACGGTCAAAGCGGATTGAATCTAATGCAAAATACATATTTACGTGTTAGTCAACTAAATTCTTAATTGGGTCAACATTAACGTGCAGCGTCCCTTTTACAATCTCTTCGGAATTTACTGCTCAAAGTTTAAACACAACTGTTAAATGTAACGCGCCTGAAAGGCGCTTAGCTAATTGACACTGTTACTCAAAGAAACTCAAAATATTAAAACTGAGGTTTATTAGACTGAAAGATTCGAACTCCGACAAACACCTTGTTGTCTAAGTCACAGCTAAATACCTGTGTTAAAACAAAGTTGCTTTAATAGGAGATGCTCTAAAAAAGGAATAATGTTATTTCAGTTTTGGACCGTGATGGACACATGGTTCAGACACTTCGTTGGTTAAGCAAACGCTTCGGAATTACTGTTAGATTATTGTTAGAATTAGTCCGAAAATAACTGGGAGGCTGCCACGGTACGACAAGATACGACGCCTTTCCCACACAGTAGCGTTATAAATCATTTTAACATACCGGAACGTTTATTCACACTTTAGTTGTACGCAAACGCAACTGCCTCAAATTCCGGATTCCGGTACTGTATTCAGCATGGCAACATATCAACATACGATTTTCGTAGCTAATAATATTTTGCGCACTCAACTGTGCACTAGGCATTTAAATTATCTTAAAAGCTGCCTTATCTTACGATACAACGAAGAGCCAGCCGCCTTGGACCACGATTTCAAAGTATAGCAATTTGGGGCGACGATAAAAAAATTAACCTCTTAATTCGTTCAGTAGCTAGAGTGAAATAATGGTCGAAGTTCAAGCTGATCCCCGCGTTTTTACTCCCTTCCAGGATAAAAACCAACGATAGCTCTAGCCTTCTTACTTTAAACACAACCTTTCCTCTGTTGCACCTACAGAGTGAAGAGCTTTTAGGGCGACCGCCAACATCGGCGACAGAGCATGAGCGCCGAAACGCACGTACTCCTATTTGCTGGCGAAGTTTCTTGAAAAATGTCCCTGAATTATTGACAATTGGGCGCCAACGCGTATCGCATTACAGTCTGGGTGACACCAAAAGCCCGCGGGGCGCAATTATTAAGCGACGAATTTCAAAATGGCAATTAATGCGACCTCTGCTAGTCAGTTGCAGAACTTAAATAATCGCGACATGATCTAAACGATATCTTTAAGTAAGGGGCCGCTTACGCAGGACCTTGCAAAGTAATTATGAGAAAATGGAAGGAATATCGTTAGTACTTTTATAACTTGACTTAATTCAGAAAAAACATATTATAAGAACATTTAGTATTTGTAGCGAAGTGCATTACTGATCAGCATTGTTAAACACTTTTTTTTATTGTTTCGATATATATTTTTTTAACGCTTCATTATTGTTAGCTTCAATTAGTTATACAAATGGTTATAATCTGTAACTCCTTATAACGTTTACACAGCGTCGGGATGCCAGGCCCACCGAGCCGTTGAGGGTATGTGCATTTTTAAATTCGGCGGAGGTACTTGAGGCCGTGAAGCCTGTCGGAGATAGATCACTACTTTCGCTCTCCAGATGTTCACCCATCCAAGTACGGGCCAAGCAGACTGGAGCTTAACTTTTACAAATGCCGTGTATGTGCAGCACCACTTAGCCGTACTGCCGGCATATATCTGAGGATCTGCAGGATGTTACATCACACAAACTCTTCGGATTTTTTTTGAAAATACGGTCGGTTTTGGTTTTCGTCTTTATTTAAATTGTTTGTTTGAAATGTTTTCTTCTTTAAGCCTCTTGCAATTTGAAAGTAAACATTGTTTGTATTGAATTTCTTAACATCCGAATACGAGACGCATCAAGTTGTTCATGACTTTTAGTAAAATGAAAAATGATCTTAAATTCGACATTTAAATTAATCTGATGATACACAATAGCGGTTTTAAGTTGTTACGTATAAATTTTGATTTGAGTTACAATTAAATTGTTCGGAAAATGTCTCGAACTGCTCGCAATTTCTGACCGATCCTTGGTTGCCTACCCTCATTTTTCATTTTTGGTATTTTGAAAATCCTTGAGATTTGGGGGATTCTACTAAATTTTTTTCAAAATAGATTGCTTGTATGAATTCTATGGCCATTTTATGGCACTGATCTGGTGAGATTTGTTTCTTCTGGGGATGTAGATATGATCTGTAATTTTCACTTGATATGGATATTATAATTCCTGAGTTATTATTATAGTGATTTCTGTTGATCAGCCTTCAGAAATTGTATGTGAGATTGCTGAAAGAAGTTGGTTATACCAGGATACAAATTTATTTCTGTCAATCACCTACGCTTGGCCACCTACCAATTTTGGTAAGTTTCTATCTTTCGTTTTGAACATTTTAGGCCTTTCTCGTACCGCCTAGTGGCTCCTTAGCGCCAAGCACTGCATATATTCCCTTGTGGGCTCTGTACAAGGGATGGAACACCAACCTGTAGGCGATTCTGTACCGCTCAATTCATGTGGCTGCTTCCGAGACTTAGCCATACGGCTTCTCCCTAGGCGATACCTGGAGAAAAGCGTGCTCCACTCTACTTTGCACATTTGCTTGGCCGGTGTCTCAGCAGGAACCCCCCAAACCATCAATGCTGGATAGTGTAGCGAATTCGTTTAAAGTCAGGGTAACTGACAATCTTTTTAGTCAAAATACACTTGTACGCTAAGACGAAAGCTACTGTTGCGAGATTAATAAGAACACTTCTTACGTACAAATACTTGCATTAATTTTCGGTCGATTACAGAACAAAAGTTTATCAACGTTAAGTCCAGTTTGACCAAGAAAACTCGGTAGGCTTTCTCAAAATTTCTAATAAGCCTATCAGAGCAGCTTTTAATTTTGAACTTCTGTAACGTACGTGAAAGTGACATTTCATAATCACTTTATGTATTCTACAAACTTGTAGGTTTCACACGCTAAAATGTGTCAAGCGGTCGACACCTCGCAAAGGATCTCTAATTTTACAACTCTTCTAAAGAATAATTGATTGTATCCTTGCCTTTTTCGTTTCATAACGGAATTTTTTATATCATTGACCAATCTTTTAGTTGGTTGTCCTATATTTCGTTTGTATAATTTCGGCCTTGAATGCAGAATTTTGTGTGTCCGTCTATCATCTGCAATAGCGTGACCGGCTCAGTTCCATTTCCGTCTAGTAATGCTCTCTGCTATGTACGTCTGTCGAGTTTTTCTCTTGCCCAGCAATTTTGTTTTTTGTCGTTTGACATTACACCCAGTATTTTCCTTCCTTTATGGTCTTTGCGTTGTTTCTAAGTTAATAATAACTCTATTGCTCCCTTGCCATAATTTGAAACAGAAATAAGATAGGAATAACATATTGTACTGATACTGTATTTATTAATTAGAAATTTATAATAACCAGCTCAGTATATATTGCCTTTTATTTAATGTGAATTAAGTAATTCAAAAATTTAAGTCTCAAAAATAAAATGAATTGTATACCGTGTGTCCACAGGAGTACGCACCATAGAGATAAGATAATGCTAATAGAATATAAATATCAACCAGTGCTATGACCACCGTCTCTTTTCTTGTACCATTTATAACAATATTGTTTCATACAGTGGCGAGTCAGAAGCCAGAAAACAACGTTTTAGCGTGCCGGCGATTCCAGCGTTAGCCGATCTTTCTATTCTATTTGGTTATCCCTATGGTGCGTATTCCTGTGGACACACGGTATATAACATTCATCAAATATATAAATTAGGTAACGTGATTTATCATATTTGTATATCAAATAATTGAATTGGTTGCTTTGAATTTTTTAAAGAAAAATTGTTTTCCCAAAATGCAATCGAAACCTCTGTAGTTCCCAAATTGGGGAAAAATAAATATAATTTCCTTAGTAAAAGTGTTAATTAATGGTTTTATTGAGTGAGCATATGCTTGGCAGAAGGCCTGCACTTGGAAAAGTAAAAAACAGTAAATAAATTTAGAAAATATAATCTTGGCGATACACAAGAAAAGCGTCTGACACACAGTGGTCACCCATAAGCAATCTCTAAGCACGATAGCATCTTGAAGGGTAGGACCTTAAGGATACTAAACATGGGCTGGAATCTTGTTTTTACGCCTGGAGCTACGAGTTTGCTGACGTAAAGGAGATCTGCGTTGAGCCTGAAGGTAGTGCTGCGGAGACGAAGACAACTATCGAACCCCGTTCCAGCAGTTCAGGTATCGACATGGGCCACCTCCAGCTCACTCTGAGAATCTCTGTGAACGAGAAGGAATCTAGAGAAAGGCGGCCAATCTTGTTGGAAAAGCAATGCAAGTTAGTATTCATTGGAAGCGTAGTAAATCTGTAAATTATTGCCAAAATACAGCAAATTCCTTTGCCAAAGTGAGGTAAAAAATGCGTCTAATTTAGGATAAATAAAGTGAAGATCTGTATAACCTACGCGCGATATTTAAATGTCAAACTTAGATTTGAAAATAGGATTAAAGAATTATAATTTATGCATGATTTTTTCTGATATGCGCGTCAATTGCATCTAAAATAACTGAGCTAGTTATAAATCATAATATAATTGCACAGTAAATAACTTACGGGCACAAAAGATACATATCATTATAACAGAAATTTGGCAATAGTGTGAGGATTTTATTATAAAAGCCAAACATAAATCATTACATAGATAAATGTATTCTAAACAGGGCGATAATGAAAGCTAAAGTCACTTCAATATTTTTGCTTTTAAGTGTTTTGAAAATGTTTTTCCTTTAAAAACAAACGTTAATTTAATGAAAGCTTTAAGTCTAATGCTGTTTGCCTATTTAGTTCACTAATTGATTTTTTTGTCCAATTAAATATTGTGGCTTTGGTAGATGTTCATCTATGCCCCTTCAATTTTAATATGAAGTGGTTGAGATAATCTCTGAAACTTCTTCAGGGCCTATGCACGCTATTTTAATATCTTAATTCTTTTTAGTGTGGCGAAGAACCAAAACGGCGCGAATGAAGAGGTTTTTTGCGGTTTGATATAACTTTCGTTTATGTTTTTTTACGTTTAAATTTACCTACACATACATCTCATTCAAATGACGTCTACATAACGTAAAGGTGTCAAGTTTCTACTTCACTCATCTAAACGACGAAGAAAGTATTGTAATCGCAAAAAATCACTTTCGGAGATTTTTTCAGATCTTCACGTTTCAGGGTCCCTAGATGACGAAAAACAGGTTTTCTCAATTTCGCCTGTTTGTCCGTCTGTTGCCGGTATAAAACTCAAAAGCTATTTGTTGGAGAAGGACGATGTTTATGATGCAGATTATACGTCTACCTGGTATGAAAAATTTCAGATATATATACAGGGTGAGCTTCATATAAAATAAAATTTTGTTTATTTTTGATTTAACTGAGAAATCAATAAAAGTATTAATATTCACATAGTACAGGCTTTATCTTTGACGAAAATCAGGCGTAACAGATATAGGTAAAAATCACAAATGGGTCAGAATAGTGTGATGTCTCTATAATGTAGTAGAAACTCGTAGATACAACAACAGAAGTCGGTGGACCTTAACGTGGGCTCGAAATATTAAACTTATTCGCCTGTGAGAGCGGAGCTCGAATCCCAGCGGATTACATTTTTTTATTTGGAAATTGGTGTAATTCGCGCGATAGAAGTTCCCTTTACAGTTTCTTTATTTACATTGATACCCACTTTAATTCAATCTAGTTTTTACTTCCCTCGTTTAAAAGAATACGAAAGTATTGTAATCCGAAAAAATACCTTCCCAGATTTATTCACATCCTCACCTTCCAGGGTTCCTAGATGCCGAAACACAGGTTTTCTCAATCTCGCTTATCTGTCTATCTGCCTATTGCAGATATAACTCAAAAACTATTTGCAGGAGGAAGACGTTATTTTGTCTGAGGATTATATGCCTTCCTGGCATGAAACTGAGAATATTTCGGTAAAATATATACAAGGTGAGCACCTCAAAAAATAAAATTGTGCCTATTTTTGCTTTAACTCAGGAACTATAACTTAAATGAAAGTAATAGTTTACACATAGTTCAAGTGTTTGCCCTTTTCAAAATAGACATATTTTGAACCCAACATATACAGAGTGAGCTCTAAAAAAATAAAATTTTGTTTATTTTTTCTTTAACTGAGAAATAGATAAAAGTAATAATTTGCACATAGCTCAGGCTTTACCCTTGACGGAAATGAGACCCAATAGATACAGGATACACCGCAGATTCGAACGGTCCCATGTAGCGACGTGGGTTGAGCGAATGGTCTGAAGTTCGAATCACATCGCCGGTAATGTTTTTATTTAAAAATTTATGTAATTCGCATTGGAAAGTGTTGCCTTTTATTGCTTTAGTATTATCAGAAACGTTAAAATATTTTTACACCTAGTTTTTTTTATTTTAAAATTGCTTAGTGTCACAACTTCCCACTTGAGTGGGAGGTTCTGAGTAAAGCCCTATACAGATTTTTTAGACATTTTCCAACTCCAGTGTAAATAATTTGTATAATGGTATCACCTTGTCGGAGTCATTGGAATCTTGATAAGTTCTGAAGTTTGTTTTATTTGTTATGTATTTTCTCTAGCCAAATGTCTTCAATTACCGTTGAGTATCGGATGTTAATTTGACAATCATCTAGAGCCATTATTGTAAATGATTTGCCGTTTCGAAACATTTTATTCGCTGGTATGTGTTGACCTTCCTAATTAAACGATTTACAATAATTTTTGATAAATAACATTTATGAAGGTAAGACAGTAGTTCTTTATATCTGACTTGCCTTTTTTGTGTAAGAATGATTATTATAGGGTGTTTTCAATTGAACATTAAAGTGTTTGTAAAACGTGTCGTAGTTTATTAAGCCGGTTCTTCAAATTTTCTCTAATTATGTTGTTCACTCAGGACATTTTCTACTCTTCATTTAAGTTGCGCTTTTCTAATATTTGTATACATAATGTAGTTAGTCTCAACAATTAAGCTTACCTCTAGGGTGCCGATTTTGAAGTTTGTTATTCATTAAATATAAAACCTTTCATCTAAACTTATGTTTAGTAAAGTAATGAAAAGTTAATTACACTTGCTACTTAAAATTTTGAAACTTCAAAACTTCTGTAAAGCCAGTCGGTAAGCTTTGGGGATATTTTCTGATGGCGCGTTCGAGGGTTTAGGAAAATGCAGGATTAGAAGGATCAACATATGAATATTGCGTGATACATCCGAGGCGGGCCGAGGCTTCCCGACATTTTAACGCCACCACGACGCTATCAGACGGCGGCGACGTCGACGTCAGTTGTGCGTCGCCGGCAGCTGGAGGCGCTCTGTTTTTCCCTCAGCATCACGTGGCTTTGTTTAGATATCTCTACGTAAGTAGTTTTTAAGATTTTTGCTCCTGCTGAGAATTTATAAAAATTCGACCGGACGTCTAGTGATACCGATCCCAATTTTAGTACAAAACAACTTTCCTACACGTTCTATCAGCTGCTTATCGAAGTGGAAACGTGACGTTTATTGAGGTTCTCCTTAGTTTACGAGCAATTATCACATCCGTGTTTCATCGATAACGTGAGGCTTAACTCGCAAGCTGTCCCTTCCCTTTTTCTGAAAATGTAGTAAAATTTGTATGAACTCCAAACATGCTCATCTGCGCTCACCTGGTTGAACTTTCCATCAACGACCAATTTGGCATTTTCGCATGAAATACGTTACTAGATGAAATCAGCTCGGATTAAATTCACATCAAACTTTACTCGCACTTAGACATGTTTCGGAGCGGAAAACTTTAAGTACTACCTGGAGTTACTGTATCCTGCGACTTTTGTTTTCCCCACACTCTCGTTGGCGACTAATTGGTACTTTGTATTTTAATGAGACGCTTTTCACTTCTGAGGGTTTAGTCTAAATTAATTGCGCTTTTTAGCTTTAGAAATTTCCTTTGTGGTATAGATTGATGCAAATGCCACCGGGTAATTTAAATGTTAATGAATGATAAGCGCGTCTAAAAATAGCAACAATATACCTGCTTTTGAAGTAATCATGAATGTAGGTTAGAGATAACCCTTAGTAGAGCGGTAGACTACCCTCAAGTTTTAATAAACGTCTTAATTAGAAGGGCTCGTCTTGTTGCCGGCGTGTGTACTTCCAACACTTTCAGAATATACTCATGGCCAAATGGGAGGGGACATCAGTCCTGTAAAATCGATTTTTCACTTCTCGTTTAAAATTAACTAATCGATAAGTCAAACAACAGCACTCCCTTTAAAATGTATATGGATAATAACCAATCTATAATTATGAAAAGTATTCCTCGGTAGTTTCAATCTAGCTCTGAGTATTCTTAATATCTAGAAATTCTCAATTTTCAAACCAATACATGAAAGAAGGCTTTGAAGAAATTCAGCTGTAGGTACTTGAATGCGTTTTTTTGGTGTAGTTGAGCGTTATTCTGGTGGTTTTGCGAGCAATACAGTTAGCCCTCTACTATTTTATTAGCAAAAATTTACCAAATGCTTAGTTTTCAATAAAAACGCATCTTTTAGATAGCTTTATCATCTCAGTTGCAAAGTAAACGTTTTGGCACAATTTGTTTGAGCGCGAATTGCAGGTTTTCATTTGGTTATAATTTGTGTACTAATTGTAATAATTTAAAAATATTAATAAAAAAAAAGATAATAGAAAACAGCCCATGATATCGACGAGACAGTCAAACTTTAACGTGCATCTTACAACGTGCTGCATCGAACTCAACATCGGAACCTGCTGTAGGTAGAAGGAAAGAAGATTTCTCAACTATCATGGATGCTGACGAAGAAATGAAATTTGTTCAGTATAAAGAGATAGCTTTAGCAAGTAAAAAACTAGAAAAACACAGAGCAGCAACATTTGGCAGCAATAGCAGCTTCATTGTGGAAGGCAACGAACAATTTAAAACAAACACAAGAGACTATTCCACCTATCAGGAGAACTGATCGATTTTGACATGAAATGATAAAAAGCATCAGAGGCGTTTTACGAACACCTGGTAAAGGTATTCATGGCTCTTCCCTTAGTACAAGATGAAGTAATATCCGAATTCTTACTACACCATGCTATCCGGCATTAATTAAAAGTGTATCTACCAAAGGTATTAAAGCAATGTTTACTGAAAACCTAAACCCAGGAACAGGCCAGGATACGATCAATCAACTTCACAATAAAGCGTAATATCAAGAAGTGGACATTTATCATCCCAATGGAAAATACTCTAGGTAAGATCATACTGATACCAAAGATAGGAAAATCTTTAGAAGTAGAACTCATATAGTCCAATAAGCTTACTACCTACACTTTTACAGATATTCAGGAAATGTACATGAACATTTTCAAACCCATAATTGAGGTGAACAATTTTATTTCTGAACATCAGTTCGGATTTCGCTAAAAAACTCAACCATTGAGCAAGGTAAAAGTTTTCTAAAGCATTGAAGGCCAAAAATAAAGTACGGCTGTCTCCTTTATTAATATCTCAAAGGGTTACGATAAGGTATGTTACCAAGAATTACTTTTTAAGCTGAAATCGGCATCCGCATCCTTTACTAAGTATTGCAATCCTACCTTTCTAGGGAAAGGATCAATAACGATGTTACCAATTCAGTTCAGAGTGTCACAAGGAAGCGTCCTTGAACCTGTTCCATACCTGCATCTACCTTCAATTCAACGTTTTTGAACGATACGCAAGGCATGGGCGCCGTTAGAAAACTTTCCAGGGAGGGGCAATATTTTTTCGATATTGAGATAAGACAATTAAATTCACAGAGGGTCTAAAAAAAGAAACACTTAATGCGCACCTAAAAAATGCTATTAGATTTAAAAAAATATAAAAACCAAGTGCTACAAGGTTTAGAAAAAATACCTGCATCACCAACACGTTTTGTGTATCTAAATCAAAAATGTGGGCACCTTATTTGTAAAAATTGCACGAGCAAGGTATATTCAGATATCACAAATAATAAAATCAGTACCTTCTTTACTATATCATTACTTTATGGTTTGAGCATCAAAGCACACAAAATATCGAAGCGTTAGAAATAGCAATACACAATAATGTTGACATAAAATTAATCAACAAGTAAAATAATAGATGCAAAAAAATAAACATACATACATACACATAATCAGGTCAAATTGTGTTTTTACCAGGAAAGTTGTGGGGTAGTTTTTATGTCTTCCATTTTTAATTTATTTTGGGGTGTTGAATTCAAATCTGAGGTTTGCCAACAAAATTTCGTCACGCAACATTGAAAAAACACAAAAAAAAGATAAAAATTCGATTTTTTATGGTTTTTTGCTTATAACTCGAAAACTATCAACTTTTTGTAAATAACCTTTCAATTCGAAATGAAAGTGCATAAAATTTCTTACAAACTTTACTATTTAGGTTTTTTTCTCCGACAAACCGTTGGCTTATTTTATCTGTCTCCGCAAAAAACCACTTTTATATGAGCCGTTGTCGTTTAGAGGGTCTTGGCTGAGGTTCTTCGAAGGCGGCGAGTCCTGGCACAGGTTCGGGTTGTTCTATCGTCAGCGTCGGGGCTTGTTTATCTGGAAAATGAAAGAGGTGATGAAAAAAACAACAACTTGTGATCATATATTAAGGAGAGATTGTCAGATTAGACATACCTTCTTCATCGTATAAGCATCTTTCTTCAGTGTGTTCTTGGCCTCTTTCTTCGGTCTCTTCTTCGTCAGTGTCAGTGCTGTCTTCCGGGAGCTCGACGTTTTCACACAGCCCTTCGCACGATGTGCAGATCGGGGAGCAATGGAGGCCAGCCTTCCTGCATCCACAATTGCGTTGGCAGCCTTTTTTACATTTAAAAGAAATGTGCCGGAGTATCGAGTAATTATTATATCGCTTCCATATTTTTTGAGTAGATGAAATTTACCTGTTTTTTTGTCAGGACCATAATCACTCTTGATTTGGTCCACCAACTGGTCGAGCGTAAACTGGCATTCTTCATCACTATTCTCAAGATAAGTGTAGACTTCTTCCATTGCTGCTTCAACATGATTGGCGAAATAACCGCTTTTCTTTCTCTTGAGTTTTTGGGCGATTGTACAGTTTTCTCATGCATAAACTATGATACTGACAATCAGAGGCCACCAAGTCGGAGATAGGCAAAAGACGTTTGATTATGGCTTGTCCATACTCATCACCACGTTCTTCTGCTCTTTTTATGATACTTTCCTTGACTTTCAAAACTCGAACCTGATGCACAATATTGCGATTGGTTTTATTTTTTCTCTGTTGTTTTATAAACTCAGGTGTTATGACGAGGCCACACATAAAGCAATGAGTTTTGAAACTGAAAGGTGCTTCAGTAGAACGCCTTTTGACTTGCTCTCTACCCTGCTCCACCTTCTTCAACTGAGCAGCAATCATCCTTTCATTACTGTAGTTTTTACGACATCGCTCATGAACCTCAACTGCAGATTTTTTACTTAGCTGAATATGCTCACCGTCCTTCCTCTTCTTGCTTGACCCGATAAACGTTTTCAAACCTCTTTCCCGCACCGTTGTCATCTACTCTTTATTATTATCCAGCACTTCATCACAAATAAAACACACGTTTGAAGCCATTTTTAACACTACGCGTAGACATAACTTGTTGAATTGTGTTGTCGTTGGATTCTAATACCAAACTACTCCCTTCGCACTGACACTGACAGTGCGCATATAGCCGGTGTGTTTTTCCGGTGAAGAGAGCGTCCCCTCGTGAACAATACACAGGGCCTTGAGACTGGGAACGCATGTACACGGTAACGTAGTTGGCCTGGACTTGTCTGTGAAGAAATCGAATGCAAGGAAAAAGAGCTTTTAAACCAAACGGGGCAGTTATAAAATCATTTGGACAGGGTGAGAGAGAATAAATAAAATGAAAATACGTACAAGACGGAATTATATTTGCACAGAATTTAAATACAATGTGATTTTAAAAAGGCTTTTTTTAGTACTGGAGATGGCATAATAGTTTAAACCAGTATACATTGTATTGGAAGGAGGAATTCACTAAAAGCCTTTAATAATAAATTAAAGTTTTGAAGTGGAAAAAGTAGGTTTTTGTGGAGACAGCCGAAATACGCCAATCTTCAACTAGCGCTTCAGCCAAACGGTCAGTCAGAAACAAACCTAAATAATAAAATTTGTAGGAAATTTTATGTACTTTCATTTTCATAGTTTCCGAGTTGTGAGCAAAAAACCGCCAAAAAATGAAAATGTTTACCTTTTTTTGCATTTTCTTCAATGTTGCGTCACGAAATTTTGTTAGCAATCCTCAGATTCGGATTCAGTACCACAAAAAAACATATAAAATGGAAGAAATCAAAACTGCCCTACAACTTTACCGCTAGGAGCCGATTTGAGCACAAATTGACTGTATTAAAAATAATCTAACAGTAGTAACTCAACCAGGGAGTGAATAAGACTAACTTGAGATAAGTAATGCATTTAATATTTGCAAACATTCCGTGCAGGTGCACTGGGATTTGGCGAGCCATTGAATTTATTACTTGAACGTGCCTAGACACAAGAAAACCCAACATCGGTCGGCTCTTAAGGGCGTCAAGAAACGGAAATCTAGATATTGTTTTGTATCGCGCTGAGTGACAAATTTATAGACGCCTGTCATGTCGATATTTCGGTCATCGGCTTATTTCGGTTTATTCAAAAAATTGGCTCGGTAAAGTGACCGGGCCCTTAGAGCGTGGAGCGTACTAGACAATAAAGGTTAATATAATGGTGGATTAATTTTGGAAAACATCCAGGCCCTCCTTGCTCATATGTAACGGCGCCCATGACGACAGGCAGTCATGGCAACACACAAAAATTTGACAACCGCCCCTGGGAGCTACTTAGATCACGTGTATATAAAAATGTTTGTTAGATTTTTTACATTTTTTGCATATTATCTTCGGGCAGGTGAAAAATATAAGATGAGAGTTAAAAAACCGTTGAAATTATAGGCAAACCTTACACATTGGCATACACAAATTTAGATTTTTATCAACATGTATCGAAAACAATAAGATATGAGAAATGGGGTGTCAATACAAAACGTTGTTATGAGTGGAAATTAGACAGAATGTATTTGTAGGTTTTTCATAAATTGCTTGAAAAACGATAATTTCTAAACCGAAAACCAGTAGTCCTAAGGAATAACACCGCAACGGAGATGATAATCTTATTATTTATATTTGCTTAAAGCAGACAGTTTGAAAATGTATCTCATTTTATTTTTACTTGTCCTTAAAAAGGCGATCGGATTTTTGCTGATTCTTGCTGGAAGTGACTTCCACTGATCAGAATGCTATAGTTTGAAATATATTTTCCCGTTGGAGTGTATTTTAAAAGTACGTTATCACTTTTCGAGATTTCTTTAGAACTTTACGTTTCAGGGTTTCTAGATAACGAAAAACAGGTTTTCTCAATTCCGCTTGTCTGTATATCTACATTTTTTTTGCAAATTGATGTAATTTGAGAGTAGGAAGTTTCGTGTAAACTCCTTTAAATTATTTTTTATTTTGTAATGTTTACTATCGACGTGAATTTGTATTTGAACGGGTTCAATATGATTTCGTAGGTTGGTTAACTTCTGTGTTCTGCTAGAGTAGGAATGCATTTCAAAGTAGGACATTTCCATTTTGTCTAACACAAGCTATGACTATAAAGATTTATTTACTTATTTATGTTTAAATCAGGGGAATTTTTTTGTAGAAAATTGTGCATAATTTTAAAGAAGTGATTTGCATACGGGTGTCACAACTTCGTGACTTTCTTTGTAAATGCATAACAAAGAGAATGCTTTGTTACGCTTAATATTGCGGGGGACGTTTTCCTTGTGTTGAGCCTATCTAGTTGGCAACGACATCTTCACAGAAATGTTATTATGGCAGATAAGCTTCAATTTATATATGTCTAGCACAAATAACAAAAGAAAAAAGTTGCAAAGGGTTTTACTCAGAACTTTCCTCGCAAGTGGACGTTGTGACACTAAACCAATTTGAAAATTAATGGAAAGTATGTGTAAAAATATGTTACCGTTCCTAATAATACTGAAACAATAAAAGGAAACATTTGCTAATGCGAATTACATAAATTTTCAAATGTGGGTTTCACTGGGCCATGCAGCTATATTGAACCGAACGCACTTATTGTTGCCCCTTTTTGACATTTACATTTACCCTGTGTCTGTTAGGTCTCGTTTTCGTGAAGTGTAGAGCCTGAATTATGTACAAATGAATACTTTTAGCTATTTCTAAGTTGAAGCAAAAATAAACAAAACATTATTTTTTGAAGGTGCTCACCTTGTATATGTTGGATCTAAGATATGCACTTTTTCTTCGAGGGTAAAAACCTAAGCTATTTGCAAAATACGACTTTTATTTAAGTAATAGGTAGTTTTTGAGTTAAAGCAAAAACAGGAAGAACTAATTTTTTAAGGTGTTTACCCTGTATATATTTTAACGAGATTTTCTCGGTTTATTCTAAGTCGACATATGATCTGCTTGCAAAATATCGTCGTTTAAAAAATAGTTGAGTTATACTGGTAACAGGCAGACAGACAAAGAGACAGACAGACAGATAAACAGATAGACAGACAGACAGATAAACAGACAAACTGGCAGACAGACAGTCAGATAGATAAACAGACAGACACACTAACGATACATAAACAGACAGACAAACTAACAGACGGACAGGCAGCAGACAGACAAACAGACAGGCAGGCAGACAGACAGACAAACAGATAGACCGGTAAATAGACAGAAAGCAAGACAGACAGACAAACTGACAGATGGACAGACAGGTGAAATTTAGAAAACCTGTGTTTCGTCATCTAAGGACCCTGAAACGTGAAGACCTGAAAAAATCCCGGAAGGTGAGTTTTTCGCGATTTTAAAAATATATTGACTTTCTGAAGTTATACGCATTTGAAGTAAAAAACTTTCAGAAAATGTTTTAGTCTTCCTTTTCTACACCTTCAAGCGTGGATTGAGCCGTGAAAAATGTTTTAATGAGCCGAAGTCTGTGATTGGCAGTGAGCCCTGTAGGCATTGAGGTACAATACATTTCTCTTCAGCCGTTCTTCTTTAACTGGTGAGTTTCATAAAGGTCGCTCCAAAGATGCTGCAGTTGAGAAATATATTGTTATCAGATGTAACACGAAATGGGAAGATTCCCAGTATTACTGTCGGTTGCAGGCAGTTTGGGCATATGTGTGAAAGCAATAAATAGCATATTGCGTATTCACTTTAATGTACGGAACATTTGTGCAAGTTGGATACACAAGCTGAAAAAGGCAACAGTCAATTGTTTAGGATTGTTAAAATGAGAAGGCTCTAACCAAAGATGTTTCAGAAACGAGCCGTTATAAACAAATCGTATTTTTTTCCAAATTACTGGTGTAGCATTCCATCTGAATGACCACAAAACCTGACAGTTAGACAACTTAAAGTACTTAGAAGAAATACAGGGTGCATAATCTTCATCTAGTTCTTTTTGATTTCAAATAGAAGGCTAATTTGAGAATTTTCAAATTAAAAATCAGAAAGAAAACTACTTCCTGTTTTGAGTAAAAAACAAGTTGTGGCTTGATAGCGTCTAGCAGCAAATAAATTAGGTGATTCATAGCTTAAAAGGATACAAAATTGGAAACTTTTTATCTGTAAGGTTGTAATTAATATAATTCTACATTATATGAAGAAGTGATGGTTTTTCAGGCAAACAGAATTAATTCATTGTCCAGTTTCTTAGTAGAAAAAGCAGTTACGAATTAACTGGTAGGTAAATGCATTGTGCGATCCGTACATATCCTAATAGAAAATGTCTTTGGTGTAGCTTATTGCTTCCTCTATTATTCTTTGCTATCTTTGAGCAAGGGACGTCATGATTCGGTAGAATAGAGTCACCCGGAGTCTCGGTGAAACCTTTTTGAAGGGCCTAACGGAAATGGACCACAATGTTAGACCAACATTAGTTCTCGTTTAACAGCTCCTCACCCGAAAAGCCGCTTTATTGGTTTGGCGATGGGGTTGTTTCCTGTTAAGTCATAGTAATGTAATAAGAAGATTTAATTACCTTTTCAGTACCGAGGATAAAATACCAGGTTATATTTGTAAATATCAAACTTATATTTGAGAAATGTGAATTGAGTTAGCCGGTAAATCATTTAACAGCCTTTATTCAAGATATAAATAGGTTAAGATGGTATGGAGAGCTCTTTAAATATCTCTTACCTAAAGGTGCCAAATTTTCGAAAAAAAAGAAAACATTTCTATAAAACTCTTATTTGATTAATCAATATAAATCAAACTGATAAGAACTCTAATTCGATATTTCCGTATAAAGTATCATATATAAACTGCCATAGTAGATAAACCTTTATTATATTAAACTCATAATTAAGTATGACCTATGAATTATATGATTTAATGTACATAAATATTATAAAAATAACTAACAATTTAAATAAAGTTGTTGGCGCCCAATACTTCTTTCTTTCTGAACCTAAAGCCTTTATGCGAAACTGAAGTAAACAAAAATCCCACATTTATCATACCCATATAGCAGCCGAAGGTTGAGCTAGTCGGAGTTATGTGATCCTTCTTAGGTAGGTTGCAAT